>VYXH01005045.1:250865-269465 GCA_013397275.1 Burhinus bistriatus | reverse complement strand
TTCCCCTTCCCTTCCTTCCCTTTCCCTCCTCTTCTCTTTCCTCTCTAAACCCTTCTAGAAGTTGCACCGGTACCAGCACTCTGCTCCTCTGCACGTTCCTCTTTCTTGTGTAGGCTGAAACTGCTGGAGGTAGAGGTGTGGCAGTGATGTTTGATCTTATTTCACATTAAAACTCTTCTACCGAGGGCTGATCCCCCCACGCACACCTTCATCTTGAAGAGCATCCTACTCTATCAGTGCTCTGCGGGAATGAACAGGCAGAGTAAGGTAATACCTGTTGTAAGTAGGGCTGGCAGGACCAGTCCTCAAGCAGGCTGCCATCCCTGCAGGGTATAAAATCTGTAGCCTCATCCAAAATAAAAGCGAACGTGATGGCACTGCTTTTAGACAGTTTGTGCAGTTCATGCCTCAAAGCATATTCTGGTTCCAGCTGAGGATAAAACCTCACCAGCGCCAGGATTTTGCCTGTGCCTCCCTCTGATGAATATCTCAGAGCTGCCCGTGTTGTCCCTACTTTATTCCTATGAGGGCAGAATTAGGCACTTAAGAGCATCCTAGTTCGTAGCCTTTTGACTTCTCAAATACAAATGAATGGGAATTATGCAGTGACTGATTATATAAAATAGAGATGTACTTGGAGAAGGTGTGTGCATTAGGGACTAATAAAGATGAATCAGGTGTGAGGAGCATGCATTCCCTGAGCTGACAGGTAGGCTGCAGGATTGTCTCTGATGCGCTTACTGAGATTTAAACAAGCCCTTCCTTTGTGTCACTCTAAAACTCTTGTGTTACAAACACTGAATAGTTTCCTCCCAAAACATTTTGAACGTCACTACATGGAAGTGGCACTTCAGACCTGTTTTCTGCTGCCCAGCTCTGTGCCCTGGGAAACACCTAGTCATTTTAATACCCTCAGTTCTCAGCTTCAGGAGCTCACATGGGCACTCCAGCCCACCCAGGCAAGCTGCCGCATTGCAGGCATCTCCAGGGAAAGCACAACTCTCTTGCAGGTGGGTCACCCACAGGACTTCTGGGCAACTGCCCCATGATGAGGAAGAAGAGCAGCTCAGAGGAAGGCAGGCTGGGAGCATTAAGCAGCAAAGCTTGCGGTACCCTCTACATAGCATGCCCATGCTAGGGACAGATTTTAAGTTGAAGAGCAGAGAAATAAAAGTGCCTGCCTGTGCAGGCTGACTTTAGAGGCAGTATGCATAGCAGGGAAGGTAGGAAAGGTCATGTCTGTCCCCAAGGCATGAAGGGGTCACCCAGCCCCATCTGACTACAGATGTGGGAACTGGAGCAACCAGTCCTAGCTCTCGTTCCTGTAGCACCATCAGTCTGCGGTCATGGGTACCGTCACCACCATTGGTGAACACCCAGAGATCAGTGCTGCTTCTTCAGGCCCTCCTTCCCTAGCAGGTTGGCTTGGGATACTTGGACATGGAAAAGGCATGGACAGCTGTGAAAAAATTCAGAGAAGACCAATAAAAAAGCTAAGAGAGTGAGTGAGAGACAGAGTAATTCAGTGTCATTAGCATGGCAGACAAGCCAGAAGTATGAAGAGCCAAAGGACAGGGAGGAAACACAGAGGATTGTGTTAGCGAGTATGAAACTAAATGCAATTGGCTGAAGTACAATGGTTGCTCCCTAGCTCCTCCATCTACAGTGTTTATGATAATTTTAAAGACAATATTTGCTAGAGACACAGAATGGCCCACTGGGAGAACACTAAAGGTTTCTGAGGAAGAGTGGTTTCTGTACCTGCTCCTAGCTGACCTAGTCATGAAGGCACTTGACATTACCTCAATGACAAACAGCCTGCGATGTCTCTTCAGCAGCTTTCTGAGGGTCTGTGGCTGTGAAGACACGCTGACTTCATTTCACACACCTCTGCTGCACCCACGCTGCACATAGGAGTCCTTACACCAGCAAATCAGTACGTCTTCTAAAGCCCCAGTAATGTACTTCACGAGTATCGATCTATTTGTCTCGCTAAGTGCTTTTCTGACTTGCTGTATTGGGACTTTTCAGACTATGGGAAAGGACAATCTTTTCCCCTCCTACATTACAGGGGGAAATTCTTGTGTAAGCAAGAAGGCCTTGCATCAAAATTACTGTTGGGCAGCCATGTAAGGTGATGCATTCAACAGTTCGTTGGGAAGGTGGCATTATTCAGAGATTTTTTTCCTCTTGCTGGCTCAAATGGGACAACATTCCCTCTGCCTGCCCAATGCTAGATGTCAAAGGGGAAGGCACCTTCCTCCTGAAATATGGTATGGAGCCTGGCTGTCAACCCACCTGAAGGCACACAGCCTGATCTTTGGCCAGCTGCAGCAAGAAGTGGGTGCCTTGGCACTCACCTGGACCTTTCCTGGAGGCTCTCCAGACAACCCCAGTGCTTCATGCTGACTGCATGCTACAGGGTGAATACCCTCCTTGAAGTGAATATAGGAAAGGCAAATTTCTCAGCACACCTTCAAAGCACTAGTGGTGCCAGGAGGAGCTCACTCCAGCTTGGCCAATGATGCTGTGCTTGCAAGTCCCAGAAATTTGGACCTGGGCCTGGCATAGGCGGCTGCCAACCCAGCAAGGTTGTACAGATGCCAAATAGCCAGAGGAAGGACTCTGAGCATCCTAAGGTCCCCACAGGTAGGATGGGTCAGGAACATAGTCATTGTCTTGCTGGCATCAGATCAAGGTCCAGTTCCTGTTTATTACCGGCTCCTTTATGAGAAGGAGGATTTCCGTCCTCCTCCCTGTTCCCAGCCTATTTTAATTTGGGGTATTCTTGTGAGCATAGAAATCACCAATACCCTTTTAATATCCTCTAAGCTCTGGACAAGAGTGACGTCTAATACAGCAGGGTCTGATAGCCCAGCTGCACCTCTGTGGACTTATCCTTCCCTTGGTTTCAAATGTCTTTCCTTTGAATTTATGATAACAGTCCTCTGCCTCGGCATTAAAAGACTTGGTGAGATACCAGCCTACTTGGTTTTACCCACTTGCATGGCTGCTTTTATGAAAGCCCTTCCATTTAACAGCACAAAAACATAAGCTCTATGCCTATGGATGACCTGAGAAGAAGAACCAGAGCCATTTCAAGATGTTTCATTTGCTCTTATAGCGTGATGTGGTGAGGAAGGGATTCCTGGTGGTCTGCAGAACCTCCTTGCTCAGGACAATATGAGTGGCTCCACTAGCACTGTCTTTGAGTGAACCAGTGATGAGCTTGTGTTGAACCGCTCCTGGGGGAACACTGCTCAACCAATGCATGACACCTCCAAACTGCACTCATGGTCACTCATGGTGGTTAGTAATGGAGGCTTCTGGTTTTGCTCAGTTTCTATTGAAATGCCTGCCTTTCTGCAACCACAAGAGGAGATTGTTCATTAGAGGAGCCACTGCTACCTCAAGACCCTGTTTGAATTCAACTGAGATTCATCTTGGACATTTCTTTATGGTGGGTTACTTCACAGGTGATTCTATCCTGTTCATATTAGTTGTAGTCCTAACTGTGGTATATACCAGTTAGCTTTGGCTCTGAGGTCATGGCAAGGTGGTAGTGTAGTGCCATCAGCATCCAAAATGTCCTGTGGTTGGATAATGTTTGGCCACTCTCAATTCACACAACAGCATGTGACATAACCTGTACATAACCTGAACATGCGCCATGATTGCTGGGTGCCCACATATTCCCCTGCCACCATAAACATGAATAATCCCCGGCTCATGCTCAATCGATCCTTCTGAAACCACTTCATGGGCTTGAATTTAAGCTCTGCTTTATGACCAAGGGAGCACAATCCTTGCAAAGCCCCAGTAATCATAATACATGGAGGCAGAATTGATACATGTGGGCTTTTTCTATCACTCAATTAAATGGTTAGTTTATGCAACATGCCGTCTTTTTGAATCAAAGCTGGGTCACTGTTAGGCTGAGGTAACATTAATTATTTTTCCGCTTGTCGGATCCCATGAAAAGGATGTGAAAATGGCCTGTTTATGAAAGAGTGCGGGCAAAGGCTGTGAGCTGATTATGTCAAACATATTCAAAGCTTCCTCTGCAAAAGGGATTGTGATCAACAAAGCATAGCCCACACCTGCACCCATTTCACAATGAAAGCTGTTAGGGCCATGAAGCTATTGGGGGAAAAGAGAGGTTGCATTAACCCTTTTGGGGAAGAGGGTCCTCTGCTGTAAGATTTACATATACACAAAGTTGCTTTTCTAATTCCTTCAGGTGAATCCCAAGAACATTACCCCAGGAACAAACCCAGTCTTTTCCATCTAACTTATTTTCATGCATGGGCTTTTCTAAGCTGGATGAAAATATCAGACTGACACATTTCCTCCTGCTTTTTGCTGATCTCCAAGGGAAGTTGCAGAGAGGAGCTATCTGTGCTGGAAGAGGAGGAAAACAGTGCAAGCGCAGACCTCAGACCTCAGTCCCAAAAGAAGTTCTGTTCAGGGCTACCCCAACTCCCTCAGTGTAAGTGCCTATCACTTGGACCTCACTGCTGGAGTCAGACCATCTCCTTAATAAAAAAATGTAGCTGTTTGGAAGGCAGGAAGAAGAAGAGATATGCTCTCAAAGGATGCTGAACAGGATCCTAACTGCAGGATACCTATCCCATTTTCTTGCAGTCCTGTTGGTTACGCTACAACTGGATAAGATGGTCTGAATTCAGTATTGAGCCTGGTTGGAGCTGGAGGTTGCACCAGGGGTGTCCTGCGGTCCCTTCCAACCCAAGTGATGCTGCGATGCTCAGAGCTGTGTCCTCATGAATCCTCATCAGATTCATGAGGCTGAGAGTGATCTTGCATCTGCTGCTCTACAAGGGAACACGAGACAGAGCAAAGTGCCACCATACCTCCCTGCAGTCTTAGTATTTGTTCTTCCTTCTCTGATTTGGGTGGCAACGCTAAGGGAAATGGAGTGTGTACAGCTAGTGTGACCTCCTTTGCCAGCCTATGGTGAATCCCAGCCAGGTCACAGTGCAAGCTCAAAAGGCAAAACAGGAGTATTCCCCTGGCATTTTCCTGTAGCACCCCAGAAGAGAGCTGAATGCTCAACTTCTGCACACAGAACCCCAATATCTGCCCAGAAATCCTTCTCTTTGGAGCTCTTAGAAGGTCACAATCCCACCTGTGTGAGAATTTTCAAATTTTTTATTTTTTTCATAGGAAGCCCTAGGACAGACTCCCCTGAAGTCAACTGAAGTGAACCATTGCACGAGGGAGGTAAGATCCACCACAGGATAAAGACACTGCTAAAACTTCAAGTTTCTGTTCATGCTTCCTGTGGTTCAACACATTTTGCTGGCTTTATCCTCTAATTCTTTCTGCCTCCTGTGCCAAGTCAGTATTGTTTTATGGGAAGACCTAAGACAATCCTGTAATTCAGCAAAAATTCTACTGGTTAATGTAAGATTTCTGCCTTAATAAGGATGCTATAGACTAATTGCATTTGTTCTAATTAATGCTCCTGAGGGGAGATCTAGAAATGCCCTGCTAAGCATCACATATTACAAAACCAGATTAAGGAAAATCTCCTGATTTTTTTCAAGGCTGAAGTTTTCCCTGATTCATTGCATATCATGATGACAAAAACCCGCTCCTCTTATAAGTATTAAGACAATTCCAGAATGATTTTCCCATGTGTGTTCATTTAAAATCATATTGGTATAGTTCTACACTAAGTATGGAGCAAAAGTAATTACAGATCACAATAAAGCTCTAAAACTCTTATTCAGGTCAGGCTTCAGAGTCTTTAAAGACAAAATGCTATAAAAAGCATTGGCTAAATGCTTTGACTGGGTTGTAGTCATTGGTTGGGTTGTAATCTAATCTCTGGGGCCATGTTAATTGGAAATGAATAAGAAAGTAGGGCACGTTACAAAGAAGTGTCAATGACTCCAGGTAAGGCAATGAGTAGGTCATTTTCCATTATCAAATGTTCTAAAAGATACTTTAACCTTGTTTGGAAACAAACAATCAAACAAAACCTCCAAATATCTAATCTAGCAATCGTCAAAATTAGCATGGAGGAAGGAAAAGTGAGTTTGGTAAACATATACTCAACTGAGAAACTATTTTTGATTAATATGAACAGCAGACGTTGGAGTAATTGTTTTCTTTCAAAAATCATTCTTTTTTCTGTCAATAATTTAAGTGACTTCCCTCAGGAGTTTAAAATAGGTTCGAAAATTTAAAAGGAATAGAGAGTGAGAACAACTTAGTTTAACAAATGCTGCAAGCTCTTTTGACGGCATAAAGAAAGCCATGTTATAAATGATGGAGAATAGTCACTATTTGATTATAATTATGTATATACACACTAGATCTCTCAAGAGTATTTGTGAGAGTCATTACACAAATCAGACTATGGCTTTCTACATAATGGTTGATTCAGCCATGAATACACCTCTTCAGAAAACCAGAATTTCCCGCTTGCAGGAAATCCTCTAATTTCAATTATTTATATGTAAAACTGGAATTAAAAGCCAAAATATCATCATTTTCCTGGAAATAACACCCTGCAAGATGTTAATAAATTAAAATTATCAACATGTGGACATATTTTCAATATATTTTTCCAAAATCTCAACGTTTTAATGCTCTAAATAGTAATCCAAGCCAAAATGTTTTATTTTGATTTTGATTTTTTTTCTTAGGAAAAAAATTAAAAATGTTTTTTAAACTGATAATTACTCATAACAATTTTGAGGGGAGAAAACAGTGAGATAGGACCAAACCAGCTTCAAAAGGGACTTAGAAATGATTGTGAAAAAATGTAGAAATAAACCCTGTCTGAAGAAAAGCTTCTGGTTTCAGGATCTGTCATTTAAAAGGAAACCCGTCCTCTGGCTGACAGCAGATGCTAATGCCAACGGCCCTGTTGCTCCCTAGAGGCTGCTGCAGGTTCTTTCCCTTCAGCTTCTCCTGCAGGTTGGACTTCACCAGTTCCAGGCACCGTGAAATTGCACTGGTGCTGTGTAGGCTGGTTTGGACACTATTGCAACATTGCTAGCAAGACTTCTTGAGCAGTCCCCTGCTACACTGTGATTCTGTGATACACCTGGAGACTCATTTTTTTCTGAAGAATATTTCTGCTGCTGGAATACCTACTGAGGTGCAGCATGCTTAGGGGCCGAATAGGCAAGGCTCATCTGATCAGAGGTAGGTGTCTGCCCAGCCCGCTCCTCCATCTGAGCCAGCCTCCAGGCTTCTCTTCTCATCAGAGGAGAGAAACTGGATTTCTCAGAGCCTTACTCCATCGCTCTTTAATTCAACATCTGCATCTGACTGATGAAACATGCCCTACTTTGCTTTGTTGAGTATGGAGGTATAAAGGTGGGGTGGACAGCTCAGAAGTAGACATCTACAATACAGACATCTGCAATCAGGCAAGATGAGTCCTGACTATCTAGCCACAACTGATTTGGCTATTCTTCTTCCTTTTCCTTGGAAAAATCACTAAAGGCCAACCAGGCCAGGAGCAGGAAAGCTTCTCAGTCACTGCCCATCACATTTACCCCCTTCAACATGTGGGACATCAGTAATGTGAGCTGTCTTTCCTCAAGTTTTTTCCCTTTCAGTGCGGAACTGAAGCGAGGACTCAACCCCTGTGTAATAGCAAAGATATAGGAACTCCAGTGTGGTTACAACTCAAGCTCAAGCAGAGGGGCAATCCAGCTAAGTTTTAAAGGGGCCGCTAACAGCGTAACTTTTTCTGGATTTGACATATATACCCTCCATTATTCATCCCCATGTACTACCACATCCTTGAGGAATACCATGGACCCTTCACAGCCTGGTCCAGAAAGACCAGTGTCCCTATCCAGGTCATATCCAGAAACCTGGTCCTCAGTCTAAGGGTGGGCAGCTCTGACATCCTGGAACAACTGCAAAGCGGGAATAGAGTCCCACAGTCATCTGCAGATTACTTGGCTGACAAGATAGCACCAACATCTCAGAGGGAAGGAGAAGATGGACATCTATGTGTAACCTCTTCCTCCTGGGCATCCCCCCTGTCCTCCTCACTGTTGGTGTTTTCTCATGCCATGGTTTGGAGTTTTTTTGTAGTTGAGTCCCAAACAGGTAGGGAATGGAGTCAAAAAGTAACTGCTTGGTTATCTTTGGATTTCAACCTGGAGGTGTAGCTTCTCCACCTCATTTGTATTTCTCCTTTTTCCACAGCTTTCTCCAACATCTCAAGTGGCAAATGTAGTTACTGTTCAGCGGAAATGCCAGCAGGACATTTAATGACTTTCCCTCTCCTCCAAGGGCTTGTGTGTTAATTATACATGGAAAGATACACAAGACATTATAACAAGAGAAATAGCAGGCAGCCAAAACCAAACTGATTTATGTATAGTGTGTGACATACGGCAACATAAGACAAGATCTCTGGCTTATGGACATTTTGGCAAGACACAAGATGGATCCTCTGGCAGCACCTTGTGTTTGCACAGCTCCCATTTCTGCTGCTCTGTCTTGGTTTTTCTTTCATGTCTCATCTGTAGGCCTTCAATGAGAGGGCCCCAATCTTCCTTGCCCAGTTGTGACTTAGACATTGCTTAGACACATGTCCACAGCTGAGAGCCACACTGCTTCAAGCTGTTCAAGGGATAAAGAATCTCAGAGAACATTTTTGTCCCCTTTTCCCAGACTGTAAACAAAGATAGTGAAACTTACTTCTTCTACCCAGCTCAAAGGGTAGTGTGAGGGCCAGATAGTGTTTTAAAGCACCATCTAGTTGTTGGGTATTTTTCTTATTATAAGGAAAAGGAAGAACCTAAGAGCAGCCAGTCTGATTCAGATCACCCCTCTGCCCAGACCAGTCATCAGTCTCCAACAGGGCCAAGAGCAGGAGCTTGGGGAAGGAGTGTCAGGATAAAGCAAGACCCTTGTCTTTACCTTTATGGAGCCTTCCCTTGTTTCCCACTAAGCTGAAATAATAATAAAGGATTGATTATTCCCTTAACTGCCATTCCCTTCCTTTCTTCATCCCCAGCTCCCTGGAAATGAGTCACTATGCAAGACAGGAAGGCAGGAGGAGTTTGCCATCAAGGGGAAGAGCAGCTCTCAGTCAAAGGCAGTGGGGCAAACCTGCTTCCTACAACCAGGAAGGGAGTGGAAATTTCCATGGGGCTGGTGCTCTTGAGTCCCACCAGTCTTGTCTGCAAACCCTCTACCTTTGATTCCAGGGTCTCCACACAATGAACTTTTTATGCATCGTTCTGTCTTTGATGACTACTGCCAGGTTATTTTTCTTATCTGACTTAGGAAAGATCTAACAGGATCAGTTAGCTAGCTCCAGGGTAGGTTCTTTGAAAAGCAATGATTTAACAAGGCTTTCTTTCACCTGCTCTTGGGGTTCGCCAAACTTTCTGGTTTATCCAGCTCTCTGAGACACAGTGCTGCCCTCAGCGATGCCTGGATAGGCTTGGGTGAGGTGCTGGCACAGCCTGACCCATGGTTGTAATTCCTCCCTTAGTGGGGCCACGCGGCTGCTCATCCTAACTGTGGAGAGCATCTCCAAACACAGCTCGAAGAATATGGGGAATATGGAGGTCCAAGGTGCTTGGAGGTAGCAAGGGGGCAACCACTGAGTTAATTTGCAATAAAAGTGGCTGCCAGAAATCTCTGGCAGTACATGCACCCCTCCTTTTGGCCTCCTCACAGCCCTCTGAGATGGTGGAGGGAGAAGTGAGCTTGGCTCAGCCAAAGCTGAATGCTGATAAAGGCTCAAATGCTCATCTGGCTTAAATTGGTCCTGAAGTTGCACAATTTACTGGGATGGAGAGGAGATCGGCAGCCATCTAGGGTGATTACAAACCAGGCCCCCACATTGAGAAGGATGGCTGGGACCCTCCTAGGAGAATCAGAGGGACACAAGCCCACCAGGTCTCTGCAAACGTCAGGCACCTGTGTCTCCTCCATGGGAAACACAGCCACTTGGGGCACACTGGCCGGCAAGAGGTCTAGCTGGAGAAGCTGTGATGTGAAACCAGTGGTTTGTGACACTGTCAAAAACAGAGTGGCTCACGAAGGGGTTGCATGCTTGAGCAGACCCGAGCAATTCACAGTCAGAGCTATCAAAGCAATGACCCAGCTCCTTTAACAGGCTGTCTAAAATCATGCTCAGAAACTTTAACACAAAATTGTAATGCTCCGTTATATCGTTACAGACAGGCCAACAATGATGTTTTACGTTTACACATCACCTTCCACACCAGAGACTCACATTGGGAAGGTCTGGAGTGAGTTCAGGGGACTTTGGGGACTTACGGCATTATGTAAAATGTACATACAGGCACACAGCAGCTCAATGAAATAAAATCCTGGTCTCCTTCCAAAGCTGGAAAAGTTTTAATGGGGAGAGGATATGAATTCACCCACTATGGACACACAGAGGGGTTTGGATTCACCAAACTTATTGTCTGTGCTAAGCTAGGGCTCTCCCTGCAGGCCCATTGAGTAAAGGGGAGGCAGAGGCATCCAATCCACCGCAGCGAGACCTCACTTCTTCGTCAGGCTCCCACTCTTCTCCTTCACCCTCAGAGGAGACCAGAGAAATTAGTCCACAGCAGAGCTGCAACCTTCAGATGGATGAAAGTGGGGAAGGTAAATCCTGCTCATGTGTTCCTGTGTGCAGGCAGCACCACTGAAATGCACCTTCACATGTTCATAGGGACTTCTAGCCAGGGTATTCATGTTCTTCACAGGTTGTTTTTTCTTCGCCATCCACTGAGAAGTGGAGAGCCAGATATTAACGTCTTTGAAAATATGTCAATGCCTCAATTCTATTCAAGCACCTAACTCCCCTTAAAATCAATTTCTACTGGGATTTAAGTGCCTAAACACCTATTTCTTACTTGCTCAAGGTAATGTAAGAGGCCCATGACAGAGCAGAAAAAGGGTTCACAAGGTTATCCTGCCCCTCAACTCTGAACAGTCAGGTGTGGGGTTGGACAAGATCAGACAAGAGGTGGAAGAGCTGTGAAGCTCAACACAAGTCCAGTCCCTAATGCTCCATGTTCTGGTTTCATTGCTGTGAGGAGACAGGACGACGGTTTTTTAAGTTTTCCAGTGTTAGCAGGTGTGGCAAGCTGTCTGTCTCCAGGTACCATGGCATAGAGGTCCTTATAGACGGCACTGGTAGACAGAAAATGGAAATTCAGTGAAAGAAGTGGATTTTAGGGCATGGACTGGGAAACCAATAGGGAGTCAGTTGTATAAGCAGAACTGCTCACTAGAAAACTCCACTTACCCTGAGAATCGCAGATATCAGTTCCAAGGCAGACCCGTAGCTGGTGTAAGTTGTTACAACCACCCTGGGCCATAGAGAGTAGCTGAGGATCCCTGTGACCCTGAGGGTGAGGGAGCAACCTCTTCTACTCAAGAAGATACCATGGTGGTGGGTCTTTGTGAAATGGACAGGAGTTTTTTTGTGTCCTCAGACTGCTTCCAGACCTTGACCCAATCTGGCCTATCTGTTTTCCCAAAGGACTCCTGCTTAGTGATTTCTTCTCCTTGCTCTCCCAGTGCCGTGCATTGCTCATAGCTCCAAAGGGCTGGAAACCCGTTGCCTGCTGTGCCTCTAGACCTCTGCTCAGCAAATCCTCACAGTGGCTTAACTTAACATCAGAGATCTGCCTACAGTCTTGCTGAATGACAGCCAGGGAGCCGTCAACATGCCCAGAGAGGTCACCATCCAAACCAGGGGAAGGCGATGGACAAGACCACTGTTCTGCTGCAAGAAGGTGGAAAGGAGCTCTAGTGCCATGACGGCTCGAAAGCCCTTCATGGTAGAAAGGGAGTCCAGGCGGAAGAGAGGAAAGGAAGGTGTGGGGGGAGAGAGGGGGCTGTGGGAATAGCACAGGGCTTGCAGCAATGGGGCTGCCTGTCTGCTGCTTGCTGGGATGCCTGCCATTTGTCCAGATTAGAGCTGGTGATACAGCAAAGCTCTTTCTCTCTTTATTTTATGTTATTCAGACAGACAGAGTGTTTCTTTGGTTGCCATATACAATCCATTTCAGATCTGATGCCAGAGGATATTCGATATGAGATCTAAACAATGCTGTGTGTAAATTCATAATGCTGTCTGTGCCAGAACATGTTGCATGACTTTGAATCTTACTATATGTTAGTGCCATCAGATATACCTTAATACAATCAAATGTAACACGTCCAGCTAAAGAAAAGATGTGACACCTTTGCTACAAAGTTAACAGAAAACCAGCCAAAAGGGAACAAAACCCGATTTGGCGAAGCTTCAATCAGCTCAGATGAAAATTAGCGATCATAGTGTGTAAGTACTCACAGTACCCAATGCAGAGGGTAAGGAGAGACTTCTCTGAGCAGAAAGGGAAAGGAGGCTTTGGCAGAAAGGTACATTAGATAATATTGTTCCTGATCTTTCCTGAGATTCACACTCTGCTCTGAGGCTGGGAACACCTCTGCTGGATTCGCCTGTCAGAGTAAAGAGCCTCCTGCCTCCAACTCTGCATTGCCTCCCTTCCTGCCTAGGCAGTTGCATTGTAATCCCCACTCTTTAAAACTTTTACTTAACAGCATATATATGGGCAAGCTTGCAGATAATGTACTCATAGTTAGGGAGGACTGCTCGCTGTCAGATAGGAGACTCAGCGTGCCTCCCATGCATGCATGCCTCCAATATGGGTTGTGTGCAACCGTGACAGCTGCTGGACACATAGCTGAGCTGGACTCCTCATCGATGGCGATGAGTAAATTCTCTGCCATTGCTGGAACCCTAAGGTGTTTCAAAATACCTGTAGTCATCCAAGTTTCTTCTCAAGAGATTTTTGCCTTCCCCGTGTGTGCTTGGCAGTTGGTGGAGGGGAAAGCTTCTGTAGATTAAATCTGCTCATGCCAAAATTAGGGTATTCAAAATTCCCTACAGTCTCCGGACCATTTCAGTTTCCTTCCCCTCCTTTTTGAAGCATACTTTCATTTGGCTGTCCATCCCACAATGAGATGTAGCACATCCCCTGCAAAGGCCTTGTGGTGTGTGATGGAGCAGGGAGCCTTCAAGCGGGTTCTTGATTAGACAGCAAGATGGGGGTCATGTATAAAAGGTAGTTGCTTTTGCATGGTTTCCCGTACATTTTAAGTGTGCACAAAATGGACTAGATGACCTTAGTATATTTTCCTGTTCATGTTCAGCATCTTCCAAATGATTAGTGCACAGAGCATGAAAATACAGAGGCGAGACCCTGAAACATGCCCAGTGAATGTGAGCACACAGCCAACATTCCGCAGTAGTTTGGTATCTCCTCCATACAGGTCCAACCCTCCCTGCCTCCCTGTCATTCACTTACGTGGGGAAGCTCGTGGTCATTTTTTATACCCGGCCCTATAAAATTCATTCAATTGGTTGTGGTCGTTTCACACCTGAATAGCCTGCAACATGCAACAATTTTTTGAGATGAACTACAGAATCATCTCATCCATCACGGTGGAGAATGGGATTTCTGGCATCTGGTTTCACATTTAGATGCTTAAAAAATTTGTCTTGCCATCAGTATGGATTTCTGTATTATGACTGAGCATCAGCCTTGTCACAGTATCCCTCAGCCTTTGTATGGGAGTGATCTTGCAAAATGACAGCTGTCACTGAAGCTAGTGTAGAGAGGGATGGTCATAGGAAGGATGGACAGTGTGTGATGAAAAGTGTGTGTCGCTATAAGTGACCAGGTGGTTTGACATCTTCTACTGCAAAAGTAGCTCTCCAAGTCCCACAGCTACCTTCCCAACTTGCAGCCATTTCTTTTTATCAGGCAAATGAGAGTTTGACTCTGTTTCTCTGCTGCTTCACCATTATGGGAACTTTCACACCCAGAGCAATTTTGTGGTCAGAGCACTGGGCCAGTAAGCAGAAAATTAAGTTAAGTTGTGGCTTTGGAATAGATACCTACATGCCTTTGAGCCAGCTCCCCATTTAGAAAATGAAGATATTGATACATTCTTATTCCTGTTGATTGTCTTCCATGCTTATTGCTGAAGATCTCTGTCAGGATGGTCTCTGGTTGCAGAGTCATTGCAGGGAGGACTCTGACTTAGGTCAGCCCTGCGGCCACTGCTGTGCCCCTTCGCTCCCTCCACACCAGCCCTCACAGCCTGGCAGGTGAGTTCCTCTACAATGTGATGATAAAAATTGCGTGTTCCCTAAGACATGGGCCAAAGACCCCAAGCCAGCATTTTGTTACTGGGAGGTGATTATCTACAACGGATGCTCCTGCTGTGAGACAGAGCTTATGACCAGCCCAGAAATATACTTTGGTTTCATTTGTCAATTGTTAAAATATGCTGGATTGCTAAAAATGGAAACTAAAAATGGAAAGATTTGTCCAGTGCTGGGCACAAGGCAGGGACAAGGGGCCAACCATGGTGATGACCAGATGTCTAGAGTGTGAAAGCCCCTACACATAGAAGAGGGCAGTTTTTTTCTGTACAAGGCGGTATCTCATGTATGTTCAATATATACACAAGACAGTGAATAGCTCACCTTGAGAAACAAATAGCTTCCCTTCCCCAAAACTTCTCTGAGACATTAAGATGTCTCTGCCTATAATTTTAGTAAACCCTATACATATTATTTCACATGCAACTTGACATATGTTGAAAGAGTTACTCTGCCTGTACTGTCCCTCACAATTTTGTTAATGATTCAGTATGAAATGTACATGCAGGTTAAAATGAAAACCAACAGGGAGGGTAAAGTAAAATCCAAATGCAGGTAATTACTAACTGGGGATAAAGAGCCATTATGGTCACTGTCTAATGACTTGAAGAAATCGCACTTTATTAAATAACTGCTTATTTCCCTCTTAAATTGATCCCACTTCAGGTCCCCTGCTGCTTTTTGCAGCTTTTACAAGTAACAGAGCAGTAAATCACAATTCTAAGAGATGGAATTTCAGGAGACTCACCACCATGTCTTTCCTGTCTTTTTTATCTGCTGAAGGTAGCTCTAATGATATGGTTAAGTTCAGGCACAGAGGAATGAGCGGATGCATTTCAGAACTCAGCCCTGGATTTTGGAGGTTGGAAGATCTTTGGGCAAAGTCAGCACTTCCTTCAAAAATAAATAGGCTTGGATACTCTTGTGGGAGAGGTTAGATGGCTCAGATCAAGCAGCAGAGACATGCTAGGAAGAATTCAGTACTGCAGACCATTCTGCAAGCAAAGCAGCTGGCTTCAGGGGTACCTTGCTGGATCATAAGGACAGCAAGTTGCAGAAAAGACTGAGTCTGTGCATGGAGTAGAAGACTGCTCTTAGCTCACTGAAAGAGTGAATTTTAGTTCACTTCCAGGTTTTCAGAAGTGTCTGTTCTCCCTTTAACACAAGGGATGGTGTGTCAAGCAATAGTCATGGAAACACAGCATTGAGGAACAAGCGTGAGGGACCACCAGCACACTGAAGGAAAGGAATTCAGAATGAACTTGCCGAGTTGAGGATTCAGGCTGGAGAACACAAAATGCTGTTACTTCAATCGCACAGATATATGATGCCTGGTTGGGTAGTAGTCTTCATGACAGAACCTGGGGATTAGGCTGGTTGAAGAGTTGAATTGAACTCAGCACATTGTGAAAGCAGCAAACACCATCCTGGATGTGTAAACCCCAATCCCTTGAAGCAATCCTTCAGTCCCTTTAACATCAGTGGGGGTTTGCTGGAATAGGATTTCAGTTTCTCAGCATAACCATGCAAAGAAGACGTGAGCCACTGGAGAGATGCTAGAAGTTGTTAACAAAAAAAATGTCTGTATCAATCATAACCTACATGGAAAGATTGGACAAACTGAGATTGCTTAGTCTAAGGACAAGAAGCCAGAGTGGGAACAGGCTGATGGCCTTTGAATATGTAAAAGGCTGCTGGGGAGAAGAAGGGAATGGCCTGTTCTCCATATCCGTAGCGCATCACAAGCAGTAATGGTCTCTGAATTCATTTTAGCCATAGGAAATTTTTCCAGCAGTAAAGTCAGGAAGCAGTGGGGTAGTTTTGCTGAGCAGGCTGGGATGCCTGCGTCACTGGGCACCTTCAGAAAGTGTACCCAACTTGTGGAACAGCCTTGGGGTGTGGACATAGGCTTTTTGAGGTCCATTCCAGTCCATCATTAGGTGCCAAAAACTAAGGCATTGGTTAGAGAATTGGATTTCTAATATCTCTGCACTTTTTTCCCCCTATAATTTTTAAATGGGAGATGGTAGAATTCATGCCCCTGGGTTGAAAATTTTAATCAGAGGAGAAGCAAAATAACAGTGTTAGGATTGCCTGTGCAGCACGGTTTGCCAGACGAAGATACAAAAGGCATGATTTATAAAATCACAGTATAAACCCAAAAGTTCCTGAATCTGAAGAGGAGCTAAAGCCTTAATAAGTCCTTGTCTTATCAAAATGGTGAGCAGGAATATAATCCTGCAGTTGAGTAAGCCTTCAGCATGTGTGTGTACTTAGTCCTCTACTATGAATGTATGTGTGTTTGTATACTTTCTCATTTTCAGACCTTTTTTTACAGGTGGTAGTGGTGTAGTACTGAGTGTATAATGGAATCTCTGTTTTCCAACAAATGTTTGATCTCATTTGAAATCAAATGTTTATTTAGCCATCCTCAGGTTGATGCAGGCCACATTCAGAATAGATATGTAAACACATTTTGGTAGCATGACTCATCACTGAACTTTTAACTATATAAATTTTTAATTGTGACTGTGTTAACATTAGAGACAAACTATATGCCATTTCTGCTTACACAAAGTTAAAACTGCATGACCTAGACAGGTGTGATGTAGCATATATGGTGAACTGTGTATTTTTAAAACCTTCCATAGACAGGGAGAATGGAGATCAATGATTGCTAGCTACAAAAATTTGCAGGTCTTTTGAAGTTGTAAACATTAAAGTTTCACAGGTTGTTGAGTGATAGTATATGAACATTACAACCACAGTGAGGACAGCTTGATGACAAGTAACAATTCTGGTTAAAATATCATAACTTGGTATCTCTGTCTGCAAATTACTAATTTTTCATCTGTTCAGGTGGATTTTAGAAGTCTAAATATTATTATGTCATTAGGAATATGATGTTACTGTACCACAACTACTTGTATTACCACTAATGCTACTTAAGGACATGTGGATGTGGACCAACTAAGAATGGGTTTCTATGGTCCTTAACAAAGGACATTTACTGAGCGATAGGTGGAATCTGCTCCACATCAAAAATTGTTATATATTAGAAGACAATGGCAGCAGTAACCACTTGTGATCACATCCACTGAGTAGGTAGCACTAAACTGTTTTGTGCAGTTAACTTCTAAACATCCCTGGGGAGGGAGATTCCCCTTTGGAGTCGATTTCATAATGGAGAAGATGGCTAACCTTCTCTCTGTTGGGAGTTTATACCATTTCCATTTCGCTCTTTCTGCAGTTCCCATGGCAAAGTACAAGTATTTTCTCCCGAAATAATTCAATTCATGAATTGCATTCGCTTGTACCTACACAAGAAATTCCTCAGCATCCTTCAGGTATCAGCTGACAGCGTTCCTACCTTTCACTCATGGACTTCATCAGCTCTTGGCAAGCTGGACACATTCACCTCTTTCCATCTTTCCCCCTAACACAGCCTTTGCAGGGACTTTGTACAAACTGTCCTCAGCGCTGGGTGTCTGGTGTCCCAAATCCACTGAAGTCTCCTGGTCCCAGGAAGATAAACTGATTTTGGCATGCCTAAAAATCAGCCTTGTGATTTAAAAGCTTAAACACTGATTCTAGACTTCTAAGCTTGAAAACTGTGCCTTGAATGGTCTTCTCTTCTTTTTCACAAGGTGTTGGCCAGACATAACTGCCGACACAGCAGAGTTACACCAGTGCCTATTTGCAGACCAAGGAGTAAGCACCACAATATATTAATGCACTTGAATGTGACTTTTGCATGACGATGACATATCGCATGCCCGGGCTGTTCTATTATCCTGAGAAGCAGAGCCTGGATGCCAGATGTTGGCCCAAGTTCAGGTGCATGCAAGCCTGGACGGCCCTGGTCACTACCAGCTCTGCAACCGCAACCCTGGGAGCCGTGGAGATGGCTATAGGAGGTCTGTGTTATACGCGGAAACAGAGCTGGAAGGGAACGGAGCTCACCAGAAACCTGAAAGGAAGGACAAGTATAAGGACTGTCTGAAATCTGCAATTACTATTCTTTTGCTAATGTGCTCTGCACTGTTCTCTTTATAAATTACTGAATTATCCTTAGGAACAAAAGGTATTAGGGTCCTGCAAGCTTCTCTCAGTTTGTGGTAGGACTAATTCATTAATGTGGCTCCAACAGGAATGTGTGCAATGTTCTTTCTAATTGGACATGACTGGTCAAGAATGACTCGGCCTCCATCCAGATCACACTGTCACTTATGCTGTATAATAAGCTACTACTACTGGCCCATGAATCAATTTTTAAACAATCTCCAGTAATGAACTTGGACGGCCCATTGTTGTTGACAAAGAAATGCACAGTCCTGCTATTGTCAAGGGGCTCAATTATGGGTTCTTGATGATAAAATAGAGGAGGGGGG
>VYXH01005045.1:140208-250797 GCA_013397275.1 Burhinus bistriatus | reverse complement strand
AGAGGAGGGGGGATAAGGGGGGGGGGGCGGTCTACGGACAGTAGTGACAAACTGAAAGAAGTGTTTCATCTCTGGGGTCCTTACAGAGACTGACAAGCCAAAAGGTCAGTTTCATAGAGGTTTAACTCGAAATGTCTGAGGACAAAAAAGGCATCTGGAATCATTAGGAAATGTGAAGTTTGACTTGCACCATTGGAAATCCTTAATATATTATTTTAACTGTAGATCTAACAAACTCTTTGCCCACTGGGTGGGAAAGAGAGGTTAAGGGAAGTAAAAGCTTTATATTTCTCCAGTGGGGGGGAATAAAAAGGTTAATTTTAGTAACTCTGGGAAGAGTCTGTGGGGAAACTGTCAATGTTTCAACCCATTTGCCATTGTCCTGAACCAGTGGAGTCAACACAGGTAGTGGGAGAGGCTGCTGCCGGCACTGGCTGCTGGACGCCGGGATCCCAACGCTTTCCCCTCAAATAACCTCACCAGTCACCAAAATGTCAGGGCTCTGCCCAGTTCCTCTTGCCTGAACCAGCCTCATCAACAAAGCAGTGCTGCCTCTGTGCTTCACACTTTTTTCAGGATTACTCGCACGTTAATGGGATTCCCTGAGCATACAGAAAATAAATATTTCTGAAGTGGTTCTAGCAAGCTGGGTCTGGTGTGGAAGATTTGTGTTTGCAATACTCTTCCCAGTTGACCAACTGGCTCTTTGTCATGCCCATGTGGGGCCACAGTTGCCAACTCTTATCTTAATTTAAACCTTTAAAAAGTCAGGGAATTCGTTCCAGCTTTCGCCCAGCAGTAGAGCACACTGCTGTGAACCCATGGGAGAATACACACCCAAATTAAAACAAACAGGCAGCTTCTAAATTTGCAAATGAACATGTCTACTGGGTCCATGGGCAAAAACCTTCTCCCTTTCCTGGCGATTTCACCACAGAGCCGGAGGAGAAGGGCAGAGGGCAACCTGCACTGTACAACTCCACTGCATGTTTCCCAGGAGGATGAGTCACCTCTCCACCTGGATAAGACACCTCATCTCCATTCCCCAGCCACAAAGCAGGACAACCTCGGTGCATTTGGAAGGCCAGCCTTGAGCAAGAACAGTGCGTGGGAAGTAACGAGGAGGCGTCCAGCAAAGAAGTGGGGGATCAAGTGCACGCTGAGACTTCGCCGGAGCAGGAGTGAATCTGGACATGCATGGCTAAAGCCTGTTCGAAGGTGGAGCCCAAGCCACACCTGCCCCTGTGAAGGCTGCTGGGGCTTGTCTAGCAGATCGGCTCATCTCACAGGCTAGTCCTTCCAAAAGCCTTTCAGAAGAAAGGGGAGGGAAGTCACTAGGACACCGTGCTCAGCACACCACAAAACCAGCTTGACTCAGGGGAGAAGACCATGCGTGGCAGCACACAGGGACCTGGTGGAGCACGTTGTACAGGTGCTTCATGAGACAGCAGAGGAAAAGCTTATATGGAGGTGTGTAGCTTGGCATTGTTGGCTTTCTGTTATTGCCCAGATCCACAGCATATGGGAAAAAGTTTCCTAGGGAGCACTGGAACAAGTCTGGGGAGAGCCTCAGCAGAGGAAGGTGCTGGGTGATGGGCTGTAAGGTCTTTGCAAACACAAGCTGTCACTGTTGGGATATGTCCTTAGGACAAGGTCGAGTCTGGTGGCACTCCCTCACTGAACTCCCAAAATAGCCAGCTCGCAGGTGACTCCCAAGTTTCTCAAGGAAAGAAAGGAAAGCTTCCCCTCCCCATTCTCCCAACTGGCAAGAAACCCTTTTCTTCCTCCCTAGAATGTGCCCTCCTGTGAATATACCTGGACCTGTGGTGCTAAGGGATTGTGATTCACCAGGCAGGAATGCAACTCCATGTCCAAGCACTGGGCTCTGGCTTTTCCACTGCTCCCTGGGATGGAGGAACAAGAAAAAGGAAGGGACTTGAGCCCAACCAGAGAGAGAAGGGTTGTGGGTGAGTGAGTGAGCAGGCATGGTGAGTGAGGGCTGGCTTTCCACCCAGCACACCAACCTACTGCTCATTTTGGTCATGAGAAAGCTGAAGAAAGCCCTTGCACCTACCAGCAGTACTTTGAGATCCCTCATGCCCTGGGCAAGTCGTACTGCAGCAACCCTGGACCATGGGACAGAGCCAGATGTCCAGTGGGGGTGATTCCCATGTCAGCCAAAGTCTCCATAGGGACTGAGTGGAGGAGAAGGGTCTTGGGAGCTGCAGCTATTTGGGCACTGGGTGAAAACCCTCTACTTACACAGCCAGAGACTGCAAGGGCTGCATTCGATGCCTGTCTCAAGTCTGGGCGACCCCGTCTGTTCCCATTAGGAGGCCCAGGCGGTAAATTGGGCCCTGAATATATAATTAAGCAAAGGGCACCATCCTGAAGCCAAGGTTCACACTGATTTGTTGTGGCTAGGGTGGGAACAGCCCTTTGCAAATCAGTCGCAGGATGTTGCTCCTAGTCAGCTGGAAACTCGGTAGCTCAACTCCATAAAAGCTGGATCTAACGCTTCAGCTCCCCAGCTGGTTTCGGCATCCTGACCAGCACGCAATCCTGTGGCTTGCTTTTCTGCACGACAGTCTGGAAACCTTCCTTGAGAGCCTCTTGTTTGCTGGCTGCCAGGATTTGCCATGCAGATTCTTGCCAAAGGGATAATATAAACAAAGCATAATGTCAAGTTTCCCACACAAGTAAGATGATCTATTAGCACTGCACTTTGTACTAATTATTGCACAGTGGGTGGGGGCTTGTGAAAGGAGATTTATGCATTCAGCTAGCCTCAATTTTATTATTTGTAAGTACTTTTTGGCAAGGAATGAGCGAGATATGTATTTTATTGTTACGCTGTTGCAAACATCCTAATCTTCCGCACTCATTAAAACCTCATAACAAATAGTAAGAATGATATATTGCAGCCACAGCGAGCGCCTCATTCATCCCCAGGTGGGGGGAGGGGGTGAGACACAGGGGAGAGGGAGGACAGGGGAAATGGCAATGTTGTTTTTTGGGCCATGGTCATATTTGCAGCACATGGAGGGCCCAGGTACTCAAAGGGTGGAAATAAGACGATGGATGGGTAAAGGCTGCTGGGGTGCCAGGGTGGATAGGGAGCTTTGTGGTAAGGTTTTGGCATGGAAGGAGGATGCTGCTGCCCCAAAGTATGAGACAGCACTCCCAGAAAGCAAGTACCCTTCTATGCCTTTCCTGGCATGATGTAGTTAATCTGTGCATCTGCTCTGGGGGATCACACTCACATCACTACCCTCAGAGCAGCCCAGCTTGCAAGGCTTGTGCCCATGTGTCAGGACCTGGTGCGAGGAAGAGCCCAGGGCACCCTGGGAAGGTGTCTCAGAGTATTTCTGCATTGCCTGGACAAGCAGAAAAAGGCCTAGAAGTTGCCCTATGGGTCACTTTGTCCTTGGGTGATACACTGCTGGGTGACGAAGGGTGGGTGTTGCACTGATGCAGCTGGGTCAGAGTAGTCTGATTGTCATGATCATTGCTTTGATAATCCCTGGTCATGACTCAACTTCCCCAGTGCAGTGCTTGGCTGGTGGCCCAGGAAGGAACAGAGTGAGCCCAGAGCCTGGTCCAGGATAGATGCAGGTGACTGCCAAAGTGGGGATGGCTCTGCTGCCACGGCTGCCTTTGCAATGCTCTGCCTTCGCTGCCCACACCAACAGCCTCCAAGCTGCCTTAGTAATGCACAGGGCTGAGGTGGACATGCCCCAAATATCTGTCTTGAATGAGCAGCTCAGGACAAGGGCAGGAGCAGGTGGAACAGGCTCACTGGAGTGATACTCAAAGTCTCATTTTCCAAACCAAAGTTCACAAAACCCTCCTCCCCACTTTCGTCCTGATGACAGCAAGGTAAGTTCAAAGTGCAGTCTTTGGGTGTTGTACCTGTCAGGGAGATGCCAGGTAAAAGCTAAAACATTCCAGCTTTGGCTGTCTGTTTTTCTGGGGAACAAAGTTCAGTGGAAAACCTTGTCACAGGTTGAAGGGCTGTGATGGTACTTCCAGGGCATCACAACAGTTGCAGGGCATTTTTACTGGGAATTCCCAGGTAAAGTTCAGAAAAGACATCCTGGACTCATTCATATACTCTTAAGACATTGAAAAAGACTGCAGAAGGATTTTGATGGAAAGGTGGCAGTAACCCAAATGAGACACAGTCCCACATGCTCAGACCCTGGCCTGCACACCACAGCTCTTGGAGCTATCCCCATCCCTGGCTCATACTTACTTGAGATGGCATGACAGCTGGGGTGCTTTTCTTTGTAGCTGGTGGGGTTTCTCGGCATTTTCCACCCAATCAGAGCCTTTCTTGCTCCACCATTGAGTCATCTGGAGGGGCTGAGTTAAGAGAAGGACTTTAATCCTCTTTATTCGTTATTCCTCCCACCCTGAACATAGTATTTCAATTATTATAGGCAGGGCTTGCCTTAAGCCCCAGGCTGCTGCCAGCCCAGGACCTTTCCCCAGTCAGACCCTGTTAGGGTGTCCTTTTTTCTCTTCACCTGCTTCTTCCAAAATAGCGCTTTTGTTCTCTCTCTTTCTAGCCTCCAATAAGTTACATTGCTGAACCGACCTCTGGACGCAAAGAAGAAGAGTGTGATCCAGAGGCTACTTCTGACTCTCAGCACTAGCCTGGGGCAGGGTAAAACGGAATTTTCCTGAATTTAGGAAATTATAGATGTTAGAATCATAGAATGGTTTGGGTTCAAAGGGATCTTCAGTCCATGGCAAATGTGGAAGGAAAGAACATTTCACAGAGATCCTTTTTGAGGTTTTGAGATTGGGGTCTTTTTTTTTGAGATGTCCCTTCTAACTGTTTCATCCTCCCTTCCTCCGGCTAAGCCTTGTCACTGGAATGGCACTATTGTTCTGGAAGACTAAGGAGGGCATGTCCTCATGTGGGAACAGAATAACCATATGCCCTTCACCCTGTGCCCTCAGCCAAATATAGGCTGTGGAAGGGGGTCCTCCCCTGCTCCACCATCTGGAACATCTGAATCTGCTCCACCATCTGGGAGGGACAAATCATTCATTACCCTAAAGTCATGACGTGGCTAATATAAATGCAGAGGTTTAGGTCAGGTCCCCTGCCTGTGTTGGATGCTCAGCTGGAAGAGTAGCACCAGGTGGAGAGGTTGGTTCCCAGTTCTGCTGTCGGCATGTCCAGCATGGGACATTGAGAAGATGGTTTCTGGAGAAAGCCTGGCTTCTCTTTCGGTTGAGAAAGCAGACATGTAAGGGGGAGAAACCTGGCCTCTGAGATGGGAAAAAATGAGGATTAGGAAGGTTGCTGGCATGAGGTAACTCGTCTCTCAGGCTTAAGAAAGTGTCAAGCTGCCAAAAGAGACATCACAGAAATACATCCAGCAAGGAAGGGTTTGGTACTGCCTATGGAACCACTGGTGTGAACTCAAAATTGCTCCATTAAGGTCCCACATTGCAGGCCCACACTACTGGAGGAGGGATTGCGAGGCTGCTATTGCTGTCAGTGGCAGTGGACCATCAGCAACTCTGCTTCACCACCCCACCATGGTGTGAAACCCTAGCTGAACAACCTCACTTCACTCCTTCCCATCATCAACAGCCCCTCCTGCAGTTAAACCCTGCGCCATGACTGTCCGGCCATTTGCCCATCCTTATTTGATTTTTTCATCCTTTCAGTCCTTAACCTGGTCATAAACTTCAGCCAGAACTGGGAAAGTGCTGGTGTCTGGCATAGTCTGGTATTATTTTTATTCCCACCTTCCTCCCCAGTCATCTCCATCACAATGCAGACTGTTGACCCATCCCTTCTTCTGTCTCCCCCCACCCGCCGCACTCATGCTCCCTTTGCACAGGATCACCCTGAGCAAATCTCTTTTGTCGGGCCACCCCACACAACAAGAAAATTAGCATCATTCGGGCATGCCGAGGCCACCACAGCGGCTACAAGCCATGATTATGGTGCATGTGGTTAGCACAGCCTGCAACATCAAACAGCGTGTTTACAACAGATGTAATCCGTAATGATATAACAGGTGTATAACAGTCAATACGAGCATTGTAGCGATCAAATAACTTTGTGGCACATTCACATTGATCCGGTATTAATCCAACTCCCGCGGGGTTTTGGGCTATGATTTATATGACTCACTGGGAGGTTTCGGCACCTATTTGGCACAGCACCAAACTCCAGGCAGGGATCAGTATGTAATTTACCTTTGCAGTGAGAGCTTTTTAAATCCACGCTCTTAGCAAGCCAGGTTTGTCAATAGCACTTTGAAAAGAAGGGCTTGTCGGAGCACGCGCAGACACGTTTCTTTCAAAGGGTGATTCATGCACTTCAGCTTTGGTGACTGTCCTGGTTTTATGTGTTCGAATGCTGATGAATGAAAGAAGCAACAGGAGCGTAGCCCATGTCAGCTTTCACAGGCTCCTGCCTGCGCTATGAATTTCCTCCGTATCACTTTATACGTTAGCCCAAATCATTTACCTTAGTGAGGAGGCATACAGGAGAGGATGGGATAAAAGCATACCAAGGGAAGGAGGATGGGGAGCTTCTGAACGGGAATCAAAGCAAAATCCCAAGGTGGCACATCCAAAACCGATGGGGGAAATACTTTTCCACCCAGGCCCTGGTTGCATTGTTAAATTGTTTAATTGTTAAATTTGAGACCCAAAAATGAGTGAGAGTCAAGAAGACAACGACTGTTCAGAGGAATAACAAGAACATCTGCAGCCATCTAAGACACAGGATGCTCACCCAGGGCAGGCATCAGAGCCTGGCTTGTAGGTCTGCTCCTACTTAACAGGAGTCAGCCCGCCTTTGACTCGTCAAGGGTCCTCATTTAGAAACTCATCACACACCTAATTTTAGTTCACACCTCTACAGGCAATTTGCAGGCAAAACACCAGTGATCAAACATGTACGGCAAATTAGGAGCTGCCTTTTAATAACGAGGGTGAAATGTGTTGCTGAAGGAGCATGGAAAGGAAGCCGGTGTTGTGCATGCTGCAATCCAACAAATGAGCTTCGCTTGCAGTGGCAGCAAGCTGGTAACTTTCATGAGTATTAAGTGCAATTAAAGAAACAAACACTCTCCATCATTCCCCAGAGTGAGAGATATTATCAGTTGTGGCTTTGTATTTTTACATAATCACAGTTTAAAGGAACATTTTTCCATATGTGGAAATTCCCTGTTTTCTCCTCCAAACGCTAACAAAATCCTTGCCGCTGGCTGGCTCCACTCTCTTCATGGCTCCATGTTGTGGCACTCCTGCTTGCCCCAAGGCCCCGGGGAGAAGAGATGAGTCCAACACAAATGCCAGAGGTGAACGTGCTGGAGATCCAGTCCTACACCCAAACAGCACACGTTCCCTCCGCTTGGGGTTTTTTTTGAAAATTCCCCTCTTCCAATGTTGAAAAGGCTTTTGTGATCTCAGAGCCCTCCTCTTTCAGGCTTCCCGCCCTCGCGACGTGATCAAAAGGCACGTCCCACCTATCGCTGCGTGCCCCTTACCCCGAAACTGGCCTTTCTACAGGGTTAAGTAGTACAAAGGGCACGGGAACCCCAGGGAGCTCCACGGGGTTTAGCCCAACCGAGTCAAACTTGCCTGTACCACTGGGTGGACACCTTGGGATCTGGTAAACGATAACAGCTTCTTTCTCTGATGCAATTAAGGCCATTGAGCGCAGCCTTTCTCCAAGATGAAACAGGTCACACGTGGGGCTTTGACTAGGAGCTTAGCTGCCCTGCGGTAGCTTCATGCTCTTCACTCTTCAACCTAGCAGCCAAATTATTTGCCCCCTTTATGGGAAGTGGGCCAGATACAGCAGGCTTGGAGGGAGGCTTGTACCAAGGACGTGCTGCTCAGGACGCCCATAGCTTGCACGAGCATGCTTGCATGCCAAGCTGTCTCACACACCCATCTAGAAGTGTCCACACGCCCATCTAGAAGTGTCCACACATGGTTGTCCATGCATCTATCTACACCCTGTTTCAGTCCAGCCGCAATCACAGAAGGCAGAGGTGTTTCTCCCATGTCTTCAAATCATTGGCCCAAGCACTCTTTGCACCGAGCAGTGATTTCTGGCTTGCTTGCACAGCCTTTGCTCAACTTGTTTGTTTGTTTGCCGTGGATGCTGTTTGTGTGCATCTTGCCTGCTGAGCTTTTCTTTGCCTGCATTCTGTATGTGGGCTGGCCCGCTCTGCTCTTGGATATCATCTCACTTGGTTGAAAGCCTGCAGAAGCTGCCCAACTCTCCTGCCTCCACCACTCAGCCCATGAACAAGCCACCAGCACAACCAGGACTACTGCAGGGGGCTAAGGTGGGGGTCTTGGAGCATCCTGAGCTCTCCCACCACCTCAGCACAGCTGCTCATAGAGATTCTCTACAAGCTGTAAACCTGGTCACCAAACCTTGAGAAAACAAAGGTCTGCTTTTCTGGTGGCAGCAGGAGAAGATCTAATGGCATGAGCGCACAGTGAGTGGGGGACACTTCATTACGCTTAACTTCTTATGGGTGTTGCCTAAGGAGACCTAAATCCACACAGAAATCATCAAGGAAAGTCTATTCATACTAAATCCATCTCAAGAGACACTTAATTCAAGACTGAACTTTGAAACCTACATCCATTGGATGATCCAGATAGATTGTCTCAAGACGTGGGACACCAGCTGTGTGTCCAGGATCACTTAATAAAACAGGGAAAGGGTGAGGAACAGTCTCACCATCTGTCTGACAAGCCACATTGTGCTATTCATGAAATTCCTCTGCAAGGGACTAAGCTCCATGGTATACTGACCCATACGGTGTTTTCACACTCTCCTGCATGCACATTCCCAATTTGACATGAGACAAACAAGAAGATACCAAGGCTTTGAAGTTTTTCTCAGACGGAGACAGTTATTGCTGTTATTTTCCATCTGGCAAGACTTTGAGAACCTATGGCTGTTTCCAAATATGTTTTCTGGGAATGCTACCATATTAGAAAATATTTAGATGTAAAACGTCATGGCTTATGGGAAAATCTTGTTAACACAGAGCCACTGGCGGGAGCTCCAGTTAAAAATTCCTTTCAGCTTGATAAGGGCTTTCCTTATCTAAACAGTGGTTTGGTGTCCTCCCCCTGGTAGGCTGGTGTTGTGTCATGGAGTCTGGGAAGGCTTTCCTCACAGGCAGAAGTGGAAAGTCTAGATGAGCTGTGTTTTTTGCCGTTGTTTAGGTGGCTGGAGCCCGTAGCGTTCGCATTTGTTATCACTGCCAGGGGAACCGCCTGGGTCTCACCACTCAATGCGGTGCTACAGGGAGTGAGAACTGGTCACCTTTGCAAAAATAAGGACAGACACAGGTTCGATTTGCGATTGGTGTTGTCTATCACATTGCAGAGTCAAAAAAGGACAGGTCTACTGGGGAGACCAGCCTTTGAGACAGCAAGAATGCCTCCAGGGACACGTGCAGGCAGCAGCTTTGTCTAATACAAGGCTCTGCTCTGGTCCTGGACTCGCTGGCCATGCACCTACCCATGTCCTGCAAGAAATATCAGCCCCTCCATGGACAACCTGATAACCAAACTCGGGAACACCTCTTCTCCTGTCTCTCTCCTGTTTCCCTCCTCTTCTTCCTCTGCCAAAATCAAACCATCCTGGATACTGATCATCTCTGATTCTCATGCTCATTCAGCCACACAAGGCTACACCTAGCTGCCATTATTTGATTTTATTTCTAATCTGTTGTCATTTTTTTTTACCAAATCCCTTTAAGGCCATTTTAAATAGCTCAGGGATCATCAAGGGCTATTTCCCAGCTTTGCTTCTCCCTGTGCTCAGTCTCTTTCAAGCATCTTTAAAACCTTGGGCATTTTCACCCTTTCTGCACCTGTCGAGTAAACAGCATATTTATTGCCTAGAGCAAAAGCTCAGCTTCTCTCAACTCTGATGGGCACCTCTTCAGACCAAGGACCTCTCTGGTGGCTACTACATGAACTTGATGCTCCACGACCTTTAGCTGCAGGAGCTCTAGCAAGGATGACCATTTTCTTAAGCAGCTCCCAGCTTTCCATGTGGACTGGAGATTTCAGGGGTTGGAGGCTGTGAGGTAAGCTGGTTCCCTCCTAGGAAAGCCGAGGACATGCCACAAGCCCAGGGACAGCTGCAAGAACCAGGTGTCCAAGGTTCCCCAAACCCACATCAGGTTATGCAGGATCCTAAGAGCCCATCCTAGGATGTCTGGCTCTCAGACTCAAGCCTGGAGCTGGTGGCCTAGTAGCTTCCCAGGGAAGTAACTTTTTGGAATGGGAGAGCGGTGTCCCAGGGCTTTTTGGCTCATGGCTCACATCAGGGAGGCTGAAAGCCTAAAGGTAGGTTTACCTCTCCGCCCTCAACCTACATGCCGAGGCTGCTGCTTCTGGTCCATGAAAGTTTGCTGAAGCCCAGATCTTCCTTGCAGAGGGAATACCTGAGGATGAACAATTTGGCATGGTTCTACAGTGCTCCACTTGCAGTGTCCTGTGACTGCGGCCATTGTGATCCTGAGCTGGCAGCCGGAGGAGCCAAATTAACCTGGGTACCCTGTGTGTACCTATACAGTGTCCACCCTGGCAGAGACCTCCATGAGCTGAGTCTGAGACGCTCACCCAGCCCACCCCATATGAACCATTGCTGTTTGGGAACCTCAGTACGTGGGCACGTCAGCTCCCACTGAATCCAGCTTGCCTGTGGCTCGGGAATATCTGCAACCCACACCCTGGTCTTGAACACTGCTGTATTTTCTAAGCCTTTCTTGCTCCTCCTCCTCATCCTTGGTCTTGCTGAGTTGCAAGGGGAGTCCTCAGCAATAGCTGAAGGATTCACTGCAGAGCATTGCTTGCATTTTTGATTATGCAGTTCAGAGCCCTCGAAAGAGCCCTGCAGCCACTTAGCTCACGATGACGACTGATACCAAACACCATTTCCTCTTATTGCAAGCAAGTAAAAATAAACAACATCCTGCTGTACCTGCCTCTATCCAGGAAAGCACAGTAACCAGTATTTATAGATAAACAGAGATACATTGCCTGCTGGGGTCTGCTGCAATGAATTTAGACCTGAAGACTGAAAATCCAATTGTGTTTATAAATCAGCTGTGACATGCCAGTGTCATGTCATCAGTGGAAGGCAAAGGGCATGTTTACTACAAGCAAAGGCACACGCTACAGTCAAATGCATAAGCAAGTCTCTGTGCAGACAAGTTATTTTTTGCATAGTTGTTTTTTAATTTTTACATGACTTAAGGATACTGCTCTAGGAGCCTTCTTTTTTTCTTCGTGCAATTTTTTTTTTTATAGTAACGTTGTTTTTTCCCGTTTTGTGATTGACTGGAGCTTTTGTTCAGCTTTGGTTGTTGGTTTTTTTTTTTTTATGTTCTGAAGAGTGTTTGTGCTTTTTTTGGCATCTTATTGCATACCTCAAAAAACCTGACTAAAGCCCTGACTGCTTCTAAAGCTCCTGCCAAAAGAAATTAATGCACCTCTAAATTTGCTGTTCGCATTTCTCATTCCAACTGATATTTTTAATAATAAATAGGGTTACTAAGAATAGCTTTTTACCACCTCTGTCAGCTCCGGTCTTTTATTTGGACTCAGATCTCATCCTTGGGTTAACTGTCTTGAACAAAAATTAGCATCACATAAGGACTCTGCGGGGGACCCTTCCAGCAAGTTGTCTGGTGTCCTTAGGATGTGCTGCAAGGGGCCAGCCCTGCTGCTGCTGTGCTGCAGCCTCCTACATGCCTGGCATCTCAGAGGTGTCCTGATACACATGTCTAAGCCCAGGCTTTCCCAATCCCCAATCCCCATTCCCTCTCTGTGAATCACTTTGTTTTCCCTGATGCTGCCTGTCACCAGCTCTGCAGCCAGGTTTCCACATCAGTTTCCTTCCACCACGCTAACCAGGTTCTTTTAGCTGCAGGGTTTTTTTTCTTCCTTTCTTTTTTTTTTTTTTTTTTATCCTCTAGACCAGGCCCTCTTATTAGATATGCCCTTTTCACTGACCCTGAATTATTGCTACCCGTGGTCTTAGAAGAACAGTGCTGTTTGTTAGTCTAAGAGCACATGTGACAACCCTCTTCCTGGCCAGCATCAGAGGTTGCACCAGAGATTTCCAGTCCAAAACCCAGGCATTTCAGCAAAAGCTACGGGCTCCGAATGTGATCTGTGGGGTCAGAAGAGGACAAGGGAATCATCGTCTATTTGGGGACCTGTTGGAAGACACCAATCAGAAAGACGTGCACAAATTTAGTCCAGAGCACGCAAGAGTTTCCCCGGGCTGCATCTAATCTCCATCAGTGGCAAACATTCCATTCCCACTGCAACAGGGCTGCCGGCAGGAGCCAGTATTTTAATGTCCAGGAGTTTTACTACAGCCCGTCTGGAGTGAGCAGTGCCTGACCGAGCCTGCCCAGCGGTGGCGGGGAGCAGGACATTAATGGGGAAGGGCATCCCAGTCCATAGGGGTCTGGGCTGGAGAAAGGTTCCCAGCTCCACGGCTCTTAAGGGTTTGCAACAATTTGCAGATTAGTGTTGGCACTTCCAAGGCTGGGCTGGCAGCAAGACCTTTAACCAAGACAGACAGATTCCCTGCTGCGGCACTGTTCAGTGGGTTTAAATGGAATAACGACGTCTCTCCAGCTTGGGTGATGCTGGGTCAATCTTTTTCTGTTTCGCTGTGTTTCCAGACCCCCACCATCCCCATCCTCCCCCCGCTGCAGGTCACCACCGCAGCCTGGGCTGTTGGGAGGGCTGTGGGCTGCTGCTCTTCTGCCTTTGTGCTTTGGGAATTGGGGCAGGGGGGGATCATTTTTATAACTCTTTGTACCAACGCAAGCAGAGCTAATGGTAAAAGGCAATCAAATCTTCTGCTCCAAGGCATAAGCTGATTGCCTGCAGGGTCAGGGAGGAATTTTGCCCTCCCTTTCCTCCTGGGCTCAGAGGCTGTTCAGCATCAACACAGTTTGAGCCTCATCCCAAAAAACTCTATTGCTCTTGAAACTCTTCCTTTTTTGCCATTTACATAGCTGTGAAAAATTACGAGGGAATGACAGGTGCTTATGGGGTCCCCGAGGAAGGTCCCTGTTAGCACCCATAGCAAGTGGGGCTGTGGGAGCTGCTCGTGGCTGTCCTGGACCTTGGGGCAAAGCCCTGCTCCAGCATCGGGCTGCCTTTTCTCTCAGGGTTTTTGACTGCCTCCCTCTGATCTCCTGCTCTCCATCTGTGGCATGGTGGGAGTTTTCTGCCTTTATGTCCTTCCTTTTCCACTCCAAATCCCTATGGGTGCTGGATTCACATAGACTAAACCTTTAAGTGTGTCTGAAGGGTGGAAGCCTTGGGGTGGGAGATGCTCCCACCACCACCCAGCTGTCCGAACTCAAGCCCCTTCCTCGGGGAACAGCTTCCCTTAGCTTGGTCAATGCGTACCAGCAAGACACACGGCAAAAATGCAAGCAGGCACAAGCAGAGAAACAACCGTTGGGAAGGCAGGAGTTCAGAGGTAAGCCGGCTGTCCTCAGGTAACAAACTCCGGGCCACCCACATCAGAGCACCAACCTCAGCTCCCTCCCAGCAGAAATGACCAGGGGCAAATCTCAAAGGCAGAGCCAACGCGTGAGACACACACACCTATCGGCACAGTCTCGCGGGGGAAGAGCAGGCATCAAAGGCATCGCGGCCTCTTCTCTCGAATCCGGCTGTGCCGCAGCCCCAGGACGCTGTGCCGGGGAGGATGGAGGTGCAGAGAGGCTTCGCACAGGCTCCCCCACGGCTCTCAGCACCCCTCTTCTCCAGCTGGACCCACATACAGGTGAACCCACTGTGGCTGCCTCCCACGAGAAAGAAAACACACATACGTGAAAAGAATGGCTGGATTTTTTTTTTTTTTTCTGTTGCATTTTGAAACCAATAATTAAATTTGAAAAATAACCCAACAACAATTACGGCAAATTAAGTATGAGGTCTAAGCTACCGGCAGAAGTTTGATTCAAAAACAGCAAAGCAAGCATTTCTGGTTGGGAGTCCTGATAGTTTGTCTCATACAGATGGTCAGAGAGCCAGAAAGAGCGAGGGAGAGAGGGAAAGTGGGTGAGAAACCATGGCTAACGCAGAGTATGACCCACAGATGGCATGGGTCTCTCTGGAGCTGGCATGTGGGTTACGGCTACACTTTTCCCCTCTTGGTTTGCACAAAAGGAGCACATGGGTGGCTGTGGCTGAGCAGCACTGGCTCCATTCCACCCTCTCCAGCACTCATGGGCTGCTCAAAACCTTGTCCAAAATAAGGCAACTTTGCCCCAAAATCAGAGAGCTCTCACACCTAGAGGGGCAGGGAGAAATCAAGAGGAGATTCTGTGTTCATGGGTGAGATTGCACCATCCATCCCTGCTAAGCATTTTTTTGGGGCATCCTCTTCCCTGGGTATAAAATCCTACTGTCCCTTCCCATTCCTGTCCATCTCCCCTCCTCACCTCTTGGAGAAAGTTTGGTGCCTTATTGGTCCCAGCCACTAAGTCAGCCCAACCCAAAGGTCCCACCAACATACAGCTGTGTCTTTGTGTGCTGTAACCACCAACTCATCCCTTTGGCATGGGTGAATGCTCCTGTCACACAAGGCATGTCTGTGTTCCCCCTGAAGGGGTAGACAGAGGGACTTGCACTGCCAGCCCCCAAAATGCATCACTGGACTCCAGACTTTCTCCCAGGGGATAAAACCCCACAGCTTGTCCCTGAGGTCAACCTTTCTCACCCACCATAACTATCACCTGATGGTGTGCAGGCTGTGCTCCTCAACCTTTAAAAAAAAAAATCCCTAAATTGTTCTTTTTTTTTTTTTTGAAGTGGGTCTCTCTGTCCATCCCAAATCCTGGCCTGTCTGGGGAGATGGAGGTGTGGAATGTGCCCTTTTCCCTCCTGGCTGACCCTCTTGGGCATTTCTCACCAGACGCTCATAGGACCATGGTGTCCAGCAACCCAGTCTCTTGGGGTTTCAGCTCTTGGGGTTGACTCTAAAGATGGGATCAGGTATTTTTGGGCCACCCTGGGGGACTGGGGTGGCAGACCCATGGGCTCAGGAGAATGGCTGCTGGCTGCTTCCCCCCACCGCCCCCTTGCCCTCCACAGCCCCCTCCCCACGTCTCCCACCCACGGCCCTTCGCCGGGGGAGCCGCAGCACAGCCTGCCCAGGGCTGGCAGGTCTGTGCCTTGCGAGAGACATCAAAGTCTTGCCTGGAATGTGTGTGGCTCTGCCGGGCTGTGAGAGATACGGAGCCAGGGATCATGAAAGAGATACTGCGATGGTTATCGCCCCATCAAATCAAGGGGAAGCTGAGCGTCAGTCTTGCCAACAATACCTGTTATTGTTCCTCTCCTGTGCGGCGCTTTATTAAGCATTATAATCATTTTAATATTCATGCATCTCCACAGCCATTCCACCCCCCTCCCTTTCTCCTCCTTTTTGCTTTTCAACATATTCCACATTGGAAAGTGCCTTTCTTGCATTTCCTGGGAACTCGCTTTCCCTCCGGGCAGCAGGTGTTTCGGTCCGCAGCACCCAGGCAACGTCCCTCTCCGCACCGAGAAAAGGGGATTTTCTCTTGGTCTTTTGCTTCACTCCCCCCCACACCTCCTTCCATCCACCCCCACCCCCTTTTCCTTCAAGTGAAAGCTAATTAACCACCACCCTGCTCAAATGATGGCGTTGTTTCACTATCAATGTAAGGGAGAAGCTGGAAGCCCAAAGGCACACAGTGCTCCCAGTCTGGTGGGATATGTGTTCCTGGGACATCCTCCCCATCCCCAGATGGCTCAAGAGTGGTCCGAGGCTGTCCCCACACTGGTGCTGTAAGGCAGATGCTTTCCAGCAGCTGTGCATGGGGTTGGAGTTTACACCAGCCAGCCTTGGGACGAGCGATCGAGGCACAACGGTTTGCGCCACCTCGGCCGTGCAAAGATGGGGATGTCCCTTTGCCCATCCTTTGCAGGTTCTCCAGACTTCATTCCTCAACTCAAAGAATAAAACTGTTTGTGGGGTGGGTCTTAGTGTGGGTAGCCTGAAAACCTCTTCCCCAACCTCCATAACCTGATGGCACCACTCCTCAGCACTGGGACATGCTCAGCCCCAGAGAAACCATCAGCCCTGAAATACCCAAAAAGCCCTGCTCATCACCTCTTCCTTCTGCACCAGCGGCAGCTTGTCATGGCATCTTTGCTGGGGACAGGTGACCATCATGCAGCGTGCAACAGGTTCAAGTGGCAGGGTGTTTATTTGGGGATTACAGCCCTAAGAAATACCTGTGACATGGAGATTTATTTTGTGGCGTCTCATCCGTTCTTTGCTGGGCAGTGTTTTCCCTGGGATGGAGGTGTGCCTGTCACTATATCCCTGGGAGCAGCGGTGTGATCCAGTGGCTGTAAGTCATTGAGAAAACAACAAATTTGGGAGTTGCTTCATGGGCAAATACCACAAAAATCTCCTTCAAATGGCTGTTTACAGGATTAGCTGCAGATAAGGGAGGAGAAGCATTGCAGCTGGCAGGCCCTTGCCACAAAGGCTGCTGCTGAGGATATTGGGGGAAATTTGGAATCACGGAATCATGGAATCACGGAATTTTCAGAGTTGGAAGGGACCTCTAGAGATCATCTAGTCCAACTCCCCTGCTGATGCAGGAATGCCTAGAGCACATTACTCAGGACTGCATCCAGGCGGGTCTTGAAAATCTCCAGAGAAGGGGACTCCACAACCTCCCTGGGCAGCCTGTTCCAGTGCTCTGTCACCCTCGCTGTAAAGAATTTTTTTCTTTGTTTGAATGGAATTTCCTATGTTCCAACTTGTGCCCGTTGCCCCTCGTCCTGTCACTGTGAACCACTGAAAAGAGTCTGCCTCCATCCTCCTCCAACCCACCCTTTAGATACTTAGAAGCAAGAATAAGGTCTCCCCTCAGCCTTCTCTTCTCCAGAGAAGAGGTATATATCAGAAGCCTGATGCTGTGCTGCTTCGCACCTTGCCTGGATGCTCACAGCATCGCTTTCCTCCTGCTTTGGCCAGCTGTGATTCACCCCAAAAAATGGGGCCACAGATTCATACGCTTTCCCCAGATATCCAATGAGGTTTGACGACAGGGCAGCCAAAAGCAAAGCCCAGCAGCAGCACCTCCACCTGGCTTCCAGCTCCACCCAGAGCACGTTGCTCATCCTAAAGTTTACTTTATTTTGAGGCAACAAAATCCATTTTCAAACTCCTTCCTCAGTTCAGTAACTGAACATTTCACTTGGAAATGAGATGGGGAAAAGGTACTTCTGAAATCATTAGAGTAAAATTAAAATTTTAAAAAAGGCACAGTGGGATAATTGCCCAAATTCCCCCAAGTAGCTTGGGATGCCTTCCAAACCCCGACTTTCTGGTTACCATATTTGAGTAAAACCTTCCCCTGTTTGGCAGATTCAGAGCACCTGTGGCAAAGGGAACTGGGTGCATTCAGAGTCTGATGGCAATGATGGAGGAGCAGCAGGGAGACTGTGAGCTGCCAGGGGACAGGCAAGGGGACAGCAGAGCCCTGTCCAGGCCAGGGGAAGGTGTTGGCCGTGCACCACGCTCTGGGGCCAGGCTCCCTCCCCATCAGCAGCAGCTCGGAGTACCCCAAAACAAGACGGGACTTCAAAGTCAGGTCTGGTTTTGGCTGAGGGAATGAGCCCTTCTCCTGCCTGTCCAGTGAAAACACCTTTTCCAGCAGCAGGTCTGAAGCCTGGTGCCGGGCTCATGCCGGTGCGGCGCAGGGGTGCAGGATGCGGCCCCTGGCGCCTTCAGCTGCGGCTGAGGTATGCACAGCTGGGGCTCGCTGGCAGGGCTCTGCGCTGCCGTGGGGTTCCCCCGAGTTCAAAGCTCTGCTGCTGACTTTGTACCCCGCTGGAAGACACTTCCCCTCGCCGCCTTCCGGGTGAGATTTCATAGCTGCAGGAGAGAGGGCTTTTCATCATTTGGTCTCAGCCTTTTTCTTCTTCTTTTTTTTTTTTTCCCCTCCCCTTCTTTTCTTTTTTTGGTAACAATATCCTATACAGTAAGAAAACAAACAAATTAACCGCTCGGTCTGCCTGCTGAGGCAGCCTCACCCACACACAGCAGCCGTCGCCCTTGATCCCAAAAACACTACATCCCCTGCACCATCCCATGGACATGATGGGGGCAGCAGGGGTTTTGCAGCTGCGTGGAGCCTCTCTCACCCCACGGCAGCGCTCAAGGTCAGGAAGGGGCTGCTCTGCTGGGGCAGCTGGGGTCCAACCCAGGGCTTGGCATCACGGGTCAGGGATCTGCAAGGCTGGTGTGCAAACGTGCCTCGGCTTCAGTCTCCTTCTCCTGCAGGGTTTCTCCTGTGAGCACAGAAACTATTGTTTTTTTTTCCCTAGAAGGGAACATAAGCAATGCTGGGGTACATCAGCGTAACTATTTCTCTAACACCGACACCTCACATCTGGTTGCAAAGCAGCATGAAGCCTTAAGGGACATCAATGGGTGCTTGGTGCCCTGTGTCTTCCTGCCCACCCCATGCATCAGCAAAGGGCTTGAGTCAGCGTGTAACTGAGACATTGACAGGCAAAGATGAGGCCTTGGGGCAGGCAAAGCTACAGGAGAAGGATGATTTGCCGGGGAAACTTGCCCCTCCACTGCGAAACACACAACGATGCCCCCTGGTCCTCCTGTCACTCCATGCCTAGCACCGCATGGGGTGGACGGGCTTGGTTTGGTTGGCTTGGCTTGGCTGGAGTCTTGGCTGGGATGCTCAGCTGTACCGAGAGGCTACAGTTGCCCCAGACACAGCAAAAGTCCCGCAAGTGATAGTGGAGATATGAGGGAGAGAAGGAAATCCATGCAAGTGCACAAATGAACAAGGAATTTGGGAATATATCCATTTTACTTCTTCATCGGCTGGTAAACAGCCACTGTCTATCTTAAAGCTTTTAGCATGGCAGAAAAAGCAACTCAGCCCTTGAGAAGGTGAGTGGAGAGATGTTTGAACCTGTATGAAGCAGTGTAGGACCCTGGACCATGGCCCCTGGGCCATTTTAAGAGGAAAAATGAAGCAGTGCCACTGGTGTTCTGAGCACCTAACAAGGTAAAAAACATTCGAACACCGGGTGTCCTTGGAGCACAGTTGTGTTGCCACCAAATTTTGGTAAGTGCGTACTAGACGACCTAAATCCTGTTCCTAATTTTGAAATGATGTAAACCTAGTATTTAACCAACAGAATTAAGTAGCCTAAGTTTATTATGGAGCACACGGTCATACTCATAGCTTACAGTAAATAGGTAAGTCAGCAGCTTAGCGGATAACAATCACATTCAGGGGTTAGGGTATTGTTAAGAGCTGTTTTGCTAAGATAAGATTTCTGACATCCATCATTGCTTCTGTCAAACCCAAGAGGTTGTGAGCGTGATAAGAAGTTGTCGTGGTTTCACTTTGTTAAAAGGCTTTCTAGAGTTTAGCAAAGAGATTTTAACAAAGATTGGTTTTGCAGTGGTGATAATTCCCTGCAAACGGGTAGCATTCCCTATAGCATCTTAAATAACTGTTGCACAACTATTTTGGGAGACAATTCTGGGGGATATTTAACTATTTTTGTCTATTATCTATCTGTTTATCTTTTTATCTGTTTATCTATCTATTTTTATTTATTTTGACCAAAATCAGGGCTTGGTCCAGGCTATTTCTGCTGTTGTCGTTCAGCTGAGTTTGGTGGGAGCCACGACTTCCTAGGAGCCACTTTAGGACTCATGGTCAACAGCCTAATGGGGATTTATCAAATTACCACTTGTTAGCAGAGCTGCATCGGGTTACCATAAACAGGGTAATTCAGCCCAAATCTCCCATGCGGAAGGCTTTACCTCTCACTGGGGCTCTGCATCGCTCTGGGCCTCCCCATTCTGTCTGGGATAGAGGCAAAGGAGCAAACCTCCCTCTCCGAAGGGTTCAGATCACGTGGGAAAACCGCACCGAGCGTGGAGGGATCTCAGCGTACAAATGTGCGGCGCCTCTTCAAAGCTCCAGCACAGGAGATGTTTACACTGTAAATAAACAGACACAAGTAGCGGGTGCAATCCTTTTCCTCACCCTCCACTCCTCTGGGCAAGAAAGGCAGCTCCAGAGGTGCCATGCCCGAGCGTAACGGCAGCAAAATCCTCCTTTTTTTTTTTTGTTTCTGGGGAGGTGGTGGAAGGAGTCCTCTGAAACGAACTGAGCAAAAATGGGCCAAGGAGGCTGGAACGGTGGAAGAGCAGAACTTCGCTTCAAACAGCAGGTTTTCAAAGGGGGCAGGCACAGGTGATGGTGGATTTGCTCTGGCTGTCCTGTGCCTGGGCACGTCTGGCTCCTCCACCAGCACGGTCAGTGCTGAGAAGCGCAGGGAAATGGGGGCAGTTCAGGGCCAGCCGGCACCGTCTGTCCCTCCAAAACACTGGTTTTCAGGAGGGGAAAAACAAACTTCAGATGAGCAACAAGTGAATCATTTACTCATGTCTGATTATTAAAAGGAAATCCAGACTGGGATGACAGGTTTAGTGAGTACGAGAGTTAATGCTGCAGGTACCAGGCTGCAGCTCCCTCGCACGGGTACGGCTTTTACTCAGGCTGCCGAGGGATCCTGTGTACAGGACCCCAAAAAGCAGCCCTGAGTGAACTGCGGTGGGGAGGGAGAAAAGTTTTTCCCTAGGTTGGGTAGGGAGAGGAGGAAGGAAGGGAAGAAAAAGGCCATGTCTTAGTGATGGGGAATGTGGAGCAAGGCAGAGCAGTATCCATCCCTGGAGAGGGCAAAAGGATGCCCACCCAGTGCCATGAGCACCCAGTAAGTGAGAAAGCAAGGACAAGAGCACCACAAGCTACTGTCTGAGCAGCCGCTCCGTAGAGCCGCGTAAAGGATCTCCCATGGGTGACCTGTTCAGCCCCAGGACAGGTCTGCGTCATTTCTTGGGACTTTCAGACCTACTAGTCCCTTTGACTTGATCTCCCAGCATCCTGATGTTGGGCCTTGGAGGAGGGAAGCAGAGCATACCTGACCGTGAAAGCATCATGAGACCTTCATATGATCAGGAATACATGGCAGCCATCGGAGCTGTGCGCCTGGAGCAGGGTGTGGAGCAGCTCTGTGGGGTCCAGCAGTGGCTGATGGGTTGGGTGGCACTGGCTGGACCAGCAGCTTTGTAGCACTGCTTGGCTTTCAGCCACTAAATACACTTTCTCCTCCTGTCCAGCCCTGTGGGTTTAAACTTTCTTCTGCCAGGTGCTCTGTGGTTGGGGCAGGGCTTGGAGAGGCTGGGTGGTGATGGGTGAGAGAGCTTTAAAATAACCCAGGGTGTGGACATCTCTCTGGCAGTCATGTTATAAAAGGGCCTGGCTTGTCCAAACAAGTATGTGCCATGTGTCCTTGGCCCTTGAAGACGGGTACCTCTGCAGTGGTGGAGTCAGCTGCAAGTGCCTTAATGGTGGCCAAGCCTCAGAGGCCCGTGAAAGACCAACACTCTCCCGTGGTGCACGGTAAAGCCGTCATTTGCACGTCTCCGAATAGCAAGGTGTTGGGTCAGGCTGCCCCAGGGCTTGCTGCCAAGTCTTGGAGAGCTGAGGTTAGACTAGATGACCTCCAGAGGTCCCTTTCTACCTGAATTATCCCATGATCTAAGGAATTTCTCTATGACTGCAGAAGCAGCTAGATGCACATCACGTGCTGCTCTGTAGTGAAGCCGTATCTAAAACTCTTCCAGACAGGGCTTGGGTCGTACTGTCTCTTGACATAATGACACTACCATGCCAACCAGTGCAACAGGATCCTGTCATAAAACAAGTGTTACATGATAGAAGTATGGGAGAGTTAATATCCAGGTCCATGGACAGGCTTTCACCAGGAGTCAGGCACCATTGGGTCTTCAGGTGTAAGAACCTGTTCCTGCTACACCCTGAGGGTGTACAGCCAAGACAGGAGGACACCATGCAGGTCTTCCTGCAGCCTGCCCATGCACTACGTGTCCTCCAAACCAGGCTGCAGCCATGGCCATCCCCACCTTTGGGTGTTTATTTCCACCTTGTCTTGTGTCACCTAATTCTGTCGCTCTTGCCCCAAACTATTTCTATCATGGGGCTGGTTCACAGCATCTCAGCTGGACAATCAAAACTGGCCAGAGGATGAGGATTGAGACCGTGTGTTCCTGCTATGGGAAGAAGGGAGACAAGGTAGGATGATGGCAGTACAGCTGGGAGAGTGGAGGTGGCTGCTCCTGCTGCTTCTGGATGGATGAGAGGCACAGGGGTGGGCAGAGAGAGCTACCAATGGAGGGGATCCCCAACCCACGGCTCCCACCTGCCATCAACACAGCACCACAGACCCACAGCTGCAGACTGGGGGCTATTCACCAACTGAGCACCCAACCACTCACATTGCTGAGCCTCTGTCCCTCAGTGCCATCCTCAGTGCCGTCTTCCCTGCTGACAAGGGAGCACTAGTGATGAGATCCGATTTGTTTTTATTTGTGCTAGCTTTGCCGAGATAATTGCCGGCAAACACTGTAGCTTGATAAGCCAAACATTGGCAAGCTGCAATTTCTAAAGCATCTTTAGCTAAATTTGTAGCGGTTGTCTCCAATTTGCAGTCCTGTTTGTGTCTGTGAAGAAGACATACACTTTCTCAGCTCCCTTCTCATGTTCTCACTTGCCTTGCACAGCCATGGAGGTAGAAGGAGGATTCCCCTCGCTTTATGCAGCTTGGCTTTGACTGAATAGCTTCCAGTTACCTTGAAACCTAATCTTCTTTTGAACTCTTTTTAAGTCAGTTGCATTCTTGGAAGGAGATGAGCTTGCGAACTTGTATCATCTGATGAGAGAGATAACAGCTCTGCAGAACCTACGCCCAGTGGCAGGCACAAGCCAGAAAACATCTGCACCTGCTCACATGGAAAAAGCACCTAGGTATTAATGGCAGCGATTTGCCTTTCATGAGTTTTGGGATGTTTATTCCATCAGGGAACTTCTTAGAGATGTCCCGGCTGCCTGCTTTGGGACAACCGCCCATCGGTCCTGTGTGATCTCTGGGACGTGCTGCAAGACAAACTGGTACCTGAACTTCTTCAGATGGAGATGATCTTCGTAATTTGCTTTTTGGGGTGGTTTAATGCTGGTTCACAGCTGGTAAAATGGGCTTATGGAAAGAAGCTGAGACCTCTGCCCCTCCTTAGATCCAGGATTCCCAAGCTTTGCTATTCCTTTTGCCCTAAAATAGGGACTGAACAACAAGATATGTTCCAAGCTAAGCTGATTTCCTTGCCAGTCTAGCTCCCAGTGACAGCAGCTACCCATGGCCACCAGTGACCACGGAGGGAGACCAAGGATCACATAATTTCTAAAAATGATATGTTGGTGACCCCTCTTCTAAGGCGGTCTATAGAGCTGTTTCCATTGTTGGCCCCATACCCTCATAATTGGTATGACTTTTGGGTAGTCTGTCTGGCTTCCTGCACAGATGTACATCCCTATTAGGGTCCAAGTGTCTCTGATGACTGTCAGAGCTTCCATCTGCAGGACGCAAGGATTTGGTGTTCAGCTCTTCTCCTCCACAGGGAGCTAGCCGGCGGTGGCCTCACTCTGCTGTTGGATTTGCATTAGTAAAGTTATTGTTAAGAAATGAACCTGAGGGAGCAAGCAAGGAGAGGCAGGGACTACGTGAGAGAAGGAACGAGATCTGTTTGCTCTCACTCATTCCTCCACCCAAACTGGTTGTGAGACAACATGGTGGCCACTGTCTTTGGTCTCTACCGTGGAGCAGAGGACCATCAAAAGAGGAAGGCTGCAGAGAGGGGAAAAAAGCTGCTGCAGGTAGCATTGGGAGGCAGAGCTGGATGCTGAGTGTGAAGCAACCAACCTACCTGAGGGTAAAGATCTGGGCCCTCGGGTCTTCCACGGGAGGCTGGGGTGACGCCACTTTTTTCGTGTGTCTTCTGCACTCCTCCATGGCTGCTTGGAACCTCAACTTCAAACACAGCTGCTTATCTTCCTATATTACTCAGTGTTTCCCTACGTGTGCTCTAATGCATCTTCAAAGCACAGTGCTCACCACAGTGAACAGACCAGTTGATTAAATTGGAGTGACTTTCTCTAATTGTCAATGGTAGCAACTGCGAGGACTGGGGAAGCATTTTGGGGTAGCTGGGAATAAAATTGCCCTAAAATTACTCATTGTCAGAGCCATTCGAGGCAAGACCCATAACAACTCAGAAGCCTTCTGCAAGGTCTCTCTCTTAGAGGAGCAGAGGAGCTGCTACAAGAGCAGACGTGTACTAATGGGTTTTCCTTTTTTAGTAGTGTTATTCCCACTGGGATATTAAAGAGCTACCCCAGAGCATCTGGGCAAACAGCTAATTCCCCTGAAACCCAGGGCGGTTCATCAGCCCAATCCATTCAGAGTTGTTCTCAACAGTTTGAATGCCAGATGCGGGTTTCAAACTGTTACAGCGAGGGCGAGCAAGAGGAAACAATCAACCATTTTTCCCCTTGGAATTCCTTTGTTCGCTAAAAAAATGGCCAAGAAGTGGTAAAAGTCTAAATTCTGGTTCCAGAGTGTGTGTCCAAGCTCTCAGTCGGAGCAAAATTGGGCCCTTGATAAAAGCAGGCTCTTGGTCCCAGGCACTTCCTGGCCACTGGTGCTGGTCAGGAAGGAGGATTTTTTTTTCAGTATATACATATTTCAGGCCATGGCATTACTGTTTATTTTCACCTTCCGCCATGACAGTGATGCCTGCCCTCTCAGCTGCAGCGGGATGGCATCAGGGCCCTCACGATGACTGGAGAGGAGCCTTTTTGTCAAGTAACCTAACTGGAGTCCTCCCAGTATGTGATGGTCACATGATGGTTGTGGGGCTATGGGAAAGGAGGCGAGTGGGAGTGGGACCGCCGGCTGCCAGAACAGTTCGTACAGCCCACAGCGTGTTCCTGCCCACATCTGAGGAGCTGTCGGGAAGGCGAGCGAGAAGGAGGGAGCTGCGGACCAGATGCATTGCTCTGGTGGGCTGTCTTCAGCCTGCAGGCCATTGGGAAGGCACGCCTGCACCAACGCTCCCGGCGGTTGCTCTTTGATAGGTGCTGTGGAGCGAGATCATGCATCGGAGAGAGAGCGGTGGGGTGATCCAGTCCGGGAAGTCGTGTCTATCTTTGTTCTCCTCCTACCTGATTGTGGGATGACTCATCCCCTTCAAACCAGCGAGGCTATTTCTGCCACGAGGTGCTACTTGGCGTGAGTAAAGATGGAAAAGCCTGCCCCATAACTTGGATGATAAAAAGGATAATAATTATGCTTTATATAGCAGACTTACAAATAATGACTTGCTTCTTTGGCTGTTCAAGACCACACACGCTTTTTTTTTTTTTTCCAGGGAGAGAGGTGTGGGGGGTTAATTTGGGACTTTTTTAGCTGGAACGGGAGATCTGTGTGGTCCCGTAGGCTCCTGTATAATAATTCTTTTAGCTTAATATCTTTTGATCTCCTCTAAGTTATTCATCAGCCCTGAATAAAACACTGCTTGACAGTCAGAACTTTTTATTGGTGAAACGATGCTTCATTTCACCTTCAAACAAAAGCAGACTCGATGCTGTGCCTCCCCTGTTACTGCAGGAACCCATGGACAGGTGTTGGGTATGTTAGGAGAAATGGGATACCAAGTGGAGACAGGAAGGAAGGGGAGGAAGAACAAGGAGAAAGGTCAACAAGGAAGGGTATAACTTAAAGGAACAAAAAGAAAAAAAACAGCCCCAAAAATGAGAGGTGCTAGAAAGGTAACAATCAGTAATAGTTTTTGGAGGTTTTTTTACCCATTTAAATAAAATTAAAAGGGGTAAGAAGGGCTGAAGTGAGGGACAGGTAAAGGGGAGTTAGGTCAAGTCATCCTGAGGCATCCAGTGACTCTGCTACAAGTCCCCACAGGGAGCAGATGCTGGGCACGGGGTAAAAAGGAATCTGTAGGAGACAGTGAGCATGGCTGAGGAAGTGTGTTGAGGTGCTCAGGTCCAGGGAAGCAGGTTGTCTCATCCTGCAAAAGCTGTCAAGGTGGGGAAGGCACAAATGCAGACCATCTCCAACTGAAGAACAGCCCAGGCTCCCTGTATTTGAGAAGGGAGAAAAGTGGTCTGTCCAGCTAAGCTCTCTGACCTGGGATCAAGAGCATGGCAAGTCCCAGACACCAGGAGGGACAGTACATTTTTACAACGTAAATATTTTGGAGACTTAAAAAAATGCGTGAGACTTTGCAGTAGCACACAGGGCATGGCAAGTTCCTCTGGAGGAGATGGATGCTGCCGTGAGCTGAAGGGGAACAGGGACCTACCTGAGGGCAAGCGAGCAGTGACCTGTGCAGCAAAAGATCAGCTGAAGGGAGGGGAGATCATTAACAGGGCTCCCTAAGGATCAGCACTGGAAAACATCTCACATCCTCCCTGGTGACTTCAGCACAAAAAGCAGCATCATGCTGATAAACCAGCTGATGTCAAAAAATTGCGGAGAGAAGGAAAGGCATAACCAGTCTGGAAAAGGGCGTGAATAGCAGTCCAGAAAAAACTGTCTAACTCCAATGACAGGGACACCAGAAGTGGGATGGCACTGAAGAGCACAGAAGGCAAGCTGATGCATTTATGGTGGCATTCATCTGACCTTGCATCAGCTGTCTGAAAGTAGTCCAAACCCACTCTACAGCCAGTGCAGAGAGAAAGGCAGGTCCAGAAGGTAGTTTTCTCCACCTAAGAGGTATGTCTGACTTTTCTAGGGCTGAAATTCATGGTATAAATGAAGCTCGAAGCTCTCCAGTAGGAAGCAGCAATAATAACTGTTGCCATATATACACCATGTATGAGAACATCATGCAAGCCAGTGTAAAAGGAAGAAAACTAATGCTTCCTCTAATACATGGTTTTCCCGATGGAGAGGCACAGGCGATGCAGGACAGGGCATATGGCAGGGTGCAATCACAAAGACATGGAGCCTCGAGGACATCGCCAACGTCTCTGCAACATCTGCTTTAGGAAGAGATGGTCACACAACGGTGCTTGCCAGCACTGGGACATGGAAGTGTGGGAGACCACAGCAATAGAGTGAGGAGCTGGCTACCCAAAGTGGTGGCAGGAGATGGCTAACCAGCTTGGGGTTGGCTGCTGGCACGTCCCCAGCTCACAGCAGTAGGGATTTTGCGTTTCATCATCGGGTCTAGTTGGGATAGTGGTGATGATCCATCCTTGGGCCTCCTACCAGTGCCGTCTGAGGACCATTTATTCCCCGGCAAATCTGAAAGAGGGAATGACTCTTCCAAGGCCCCTGCACCTCAGGTAATACTATATCCCCCACTTCATCCATCCCAGCCAGGAAGGATTTCAACTCCATTAATAGCTGAAGGATGACATTTCCCCTCCTTCCCCCTGGGTGCCCATGTTTATCCTGTGGGGTACAAAGAGATCAAAAGAAAGTGAAATGAAGGCCATCTCAAGGCATCTGTAACAGGGTCAGCTTGGTTCTGACCTGAGGGACCTGCTGCTGCCAGGCTGGAGATGCCCCCTTGTGAGAGCAGAGATGTTGGGAGAGACCTCTACAGTTTTGTGTCCACCACATATGTCTGTCCATGCTGACACCTATTTCCAACTAGAGTCTTGGGCTAACGGCAGAAAACAGCAAACTATTTCTGATGTCTGGGAAGCGAGGAAATAGCTGCAGAGGTCAGAAATACAGTCCCAGTGAACTGTGGCTGCCGTTGGCGAGCTACCCAAATCAGAGTTTCTCTCTCCAGGTTTTAACTCCATCCTTGCAGCACAGTAGACAGGTCAAAGCCTGCTTTGAAGCGAAACCCAGGCTGTAACCTATATGCCCAGACAGGCACACAGCCAGATTCACACCATGCATTAACCCTGGCTCTCAGGGCTGGTGTGTGGACAGTCTGGGTGAAAGCTTTGGTGGAAGAGTCAAAGCTGCGTGGGAAGCATGCTCCTCAGGAAAGGGGCCAGTGGTGCAAAGGCTGCGGTGTAGCCAGGTGGCAAACGCTGGCAAGCAAACTGACAAGAGCAAAAACAGCCCAGCACCAGTGAGCAGGGCTGGTGGGCAAGAACCAGGACCAAGATCCTGCACAGGGATGGCTGTAAGGAGACCTGCTTTGGCCAAGCCCCTGTGTTGCACCCCCTGCATGCAGTGTTTTGGCAATGCCAACCCAACAGCAGCCAAGACAGTCACAGCATCCAGATGCCAGCAAGAGTGGGGCCGTGCTCTGTCTGCTGCCCCTGTGGGAGCTTTGCAAACCAGCCTCAACCCACACATGCTGCCCCATCCCAGGCCTACCCAGGAGCAAAGTCTTTATGAAAGTGCTGGGAGAGGGAAGACAGAAAGGCAGAGCTGCTAATGCACAATCTGGATCTGGGAAACCTGCAAGGTTATTGGTATTAATATTTTGGTTTGGGCTGGAAAATTAAAGACAAAGAGCAAAGCATGGTATTTAGGCATGAATTAGAAGGGAACAGTAAATAATGGGCAAGAAGGTAGCCAGGAACTAGATGATTTATTATGACAAAGACAAAGGTGGCTGAAGGCAGGAGAAAGCCATGGGTCTGGGTCTGAGCTGCAGAAGGAGGAATGGAAAATAAAGGCAGGGCTGAGCCAGCATGCTTGCAAATGTCTTTGTGCCCTTCAAATGCAACAAGCTGCAGCTGGAACTCTGGTGCTGGTTTTCTATGGGGATCTTGAGGGTGGTGTTAGGGTGGGAGGCAGGGTATCAAACTGGGGCTTTCTGTGCCTGTAAGGATTGAAGATAAACCAAGCAATGGGCTTAATGTTGGGGACAGTCCTGGCTCAGCATCCCTGAGACTCTGCTCTGAAAGCAGTAGAAACACACATGGGGAAAGTTGAAACTATGGCTAAAATCTGTCCTTCTTGTCATCATCAGGGACTACAGGAAAGTCATTTTAACCTCAGCTGAAAAGTAGACTCTGGTTAAAAATCTGTTGCCTTAACAGAGGTGTTGAGATGCACTCAAGTGTCCCCCCGACTCCCCAGCTGCTGCTCCAGAAGAGAACCAGTCTCCTGTGGACACATAAGCCAGCCCTTGAGGATGTCTCAGACATCCCAGCACCTCTCAAATGGCCTCAGGTGCCCACATGTGGCTGACAAAATTTGGCCCTCGGAGTCAGTAGAGATGCTGGAGAGAATTCACATGGCCCAGACAATTCTATTGTAGAAACATCCCCATATTTAGGGATTCATGCCTCAATTCTGAGTCCAAACAGGTTGAGAGTAACTCCACAGTCCAATTGAGGAATCTTTTTCCTGCTCATTACTGAGCTGCAAGCTTTCTTGGCCGTAACGGTGGCTGCTATCAACTGGCTTTTGTGCAAGAAAGGCACAAGGCTCTTTAAGCAAAGTAAAGTTCATACATGCAACACTGATAAATCCCCATGAGACAACAATGGAGTCGATAGGTCAGACGGGTCACATTTGCATATAGTGTAAATCATTCACTACATTCAAATGAAGGCCGTCACATCAGTTTACACCTGCTGGAGAAGTGGACCTGAGAAACTTGATAGGAAAGCTATTTCATCTGTCCTGACTTCACTTTGCAAAGCAGGTTGTAAGGCAGTTTATTGAGTGCAATCTTCAGACGCAATATGATAACGCACTTCCATGCCTGGAAGAAACACCTGTCTAGAGAGATTTTAATAATGACTGCCTTGTAAAAGGGTCGTACTGTTGGGCAGCAAATGTTCTCATTCAGTCTGTGAAGAAGATCTGCATTTAATCCTGGTGCACCAGTTTTCCTGTTAAACCAGACTCCTAGGAAAGACTAATGAGGAAGACGATGCAATCAGGGCAAACCGGTGGAAAGATAACCCATCAATTACCCAGCAGCTTGGGATATTCCTTCAAAGGCCCATTCAATTAGACATCTGATTTGCATGTCTTTCCCATTTGCTGTAGGTACTCATTAGGAGCATTTAAATACAACCCTGACTGCAGCCCCACAAAGCCTTGGGTGGATGCTTTCAAGAACCTCATTTTAGTTTATCAGAGTTGTCAGAAGTTGCAATTACTGTAAAGCAAGAAACAAAGTGCTTTATCACCCCTTTGAATCTGCCAGGATTAACACCCCCCCCTTGCAAAAATAAGTTTCTTTGCAGTCTTTAAAGATACCAAAGATCTCTTAAGTCCTGTCAGAAAGACAAGCATGGTGACCTCCAAACACCGCACTAATGTGCGGCTCAGCTCAATGGCACCCTTTCCTCCTCTTTTTAATAGGTTTATGCCCAAGTAATTGGTTGCCATCCGGGTCTGTGTCGACTCATACCACAGTTCAGACTAAGCCAGGGACAGCTGATATCCCTTCAGCAAGAGACCAGGGCTGGGTCCTGCCTGTCCTCTCCTGCAGTATCTCTGGTTTTCAGCAGTGGTGAGGGGACCGCCCTGCAGCCCCCGTGCAACAGGTCTGTCCTGTCCTCCCTGACCTTTGCTGCTCTGTCCGAGCCTTGCACTCTTCCTCCCAGCTTTTTAGGCTGAGCTGTTATTTCAACATCACCTGAGCTGAATTAGGACTGGAGTGACATGTAGACCTCCATCCAGCTGTGGTCGGGTGTTCAGCTTGAGAGTTTGGATTCTCAGATAGGCAGCACAACCCCACCAAGCTTGGGCCATGTGTAGGACATTTACACTATCTCTCTCCCATGTGGGTGCTGATCTCTACTGAGGTCAGATCTACCTGGAAACTGCCCATGAGTCTATTTTCGTGTAAGATATAGGAACTGAATGTCCTCAAGTCTGCCTCCACCTCTGAAAATATGCCTAAAGTTGGCCCCAAGCTTCAAAGATTGCTATGGAAGAAGAGAGTTGAGAGCTGATAGATCCTTGAGGAAAACAGCTAAAAAAGTCACCCCTCCCTTTCTCCTTTCCCCCTTTGGCAGAGCAACACAAGCAGATGTGGTGTAGACACAGCTGTACCCGCACACAAGGGCTTTGGTCAGCGTAGCGTGTGTTATCGTGGGAGGCGGTGCAGCGAAACACGCTCTGGCAGGAGAAATCCTTGCAACATTGGCCCAGCCTCGGTCAATATTTGTCCTGAGTTTGCACAAAGACAGCTCTGAGGTCAGCAAGGACGACTTCACGCCCCCCACACGTGCCAGACCAGGAGACCTGGGCAGGCACAAGGGCTGTGCATCTCCTCCAAATGCAATGGTACCCCGTTCCCGGCAGGCCAATACGGGTGCTGGAGGAGACCTGAAGGAGCAACAAGAGGTGGCCACAAAACCCCATCCAGCCTAGCCCCACCAAACCCCTTGTGGCCTCATTGTGCTCCAGCACCCCACACAGAAGCAAGAAAGCAGATGATGTTTTAAAAGAAGAAAACCATGTTAGCCTTATCCCAGCCTTTGATTTCTGCTTGGATGTTCTTGTACAAGGTATAAAGGTAGTGTCTCTAATGAGATTACATATTGTAGTCAGTCAGGAGCTGTTAAAGGGCTGTTTCTAATGGGATTAAAATGTATAGCACCCAGTTATAGCCGTAATTGCATTACACCCCTAAGGAGAGTCTGAAGTGTAAACTGAAGGCAGGTCAGGGATTCGGCGCACACTGCTTCACTTCAGTATCTCCTGAGCTGCTTCCCTGTTTTTCCTTTTTTCCTCTGTCTTGGATGAAGAACAAAGAGGGAGAAGATTTAGCAGAGTGTCAGGAAGTGACTGGAGGCTAATCCCTCCGCTGACACTCCCCAGCACCAGGGGGAAGTAACTGAGATCAGCCAAATTGGCATATCAAAAGCCTTCTAATTATGTCACTGGTGGCTTGAGCCAATTCCTAACATTCTTATTCATGGAGTTTCCAGCACAAGAAAACCCTTCTTAATCCGAGCTGCTGTTGTGCAGAACTGAATGTCGTGGATGGGTTTCTCTTTGTTAGGGCTGAGGACGTGGGGGCAGCTCCCCGCTCGTGGACTGCAGCCTCGTGTGACAGTAGGACGTGGAGGGGTGTCTCCTGGTTGCTTTTGCGTGGCAGGGTTTTGTCAGCATAAATGTATCATTCAAAAAATCAAATCAAATCCCCCGTCCCCATGCACTTGCACTTTGGTCGTGGAGAGCTGTGGTAAGCTTGGCCCAGCTTTTTCCAAAAAGTGATGTTGTGACGGGAGAAATCCTGCCTCCCTGCATGCCCCCCCGGCTTGTGCTGCTCAACATCAAGCACCGTGCCACTAAACTCCACTTGCACACTGTGCAGTGACCTGCTGGTGCCAAACCCACGAGGGCCAGTGTTGAAGTAGCTCACTCGGCTCCAGCTTGTGTTCTAGCTCTAAAAAAGACGCTCCTCAGCAGCTGCTCGTCCCAGGTTTGCATTCCTTGCTGCCACCCCAGTGCTCGCAATGGCAAGGGTCTGTGCTGGATAGCATGCAGGATGTGCCCACAGCCATTGAGCAGTCAGCTGCGAGGACAAGCCGAGGAGGCAGAGCATCCTGGCAGCCGGTGTCTGTCCTACCTGTTTGGCCACACACCTCTCTTAAACAGGGACAGCCAGCTAGCTCGAAGGGCGTGAATTTAAAGCAGTAATAATACTCGGTCCGTAGGTAGCACTTTTCATCTGCAGCCTCAAATCTCTTGACAAATATTGCTCGCAGTAGCAGAGATCTGAAAAGAACAAAGGAATTGGGTTTGTGCCCATCTTCCTCCTTTGTAATATGCAAAGAGGGCCAGATATCACTTTGTTCATGTTATATTTTATTTATTTTTTTTCTAAGGTATTAGAAATGCAGATCTTCATTCCTCATGGAGCAGATACTGAGCAGGTGACACTCGACCAAACAGGGAAGTGATTTGTTCTCAAGCTACTTAAATCACCACCTTTTGTACCTTTCTGTTGTTATTGTTGTTACAACTCAAGAGCCTGCAAAACACTTGGGAGCAAAGAGCCTTCTGGTAAGACCTCAGCATGGCACTGTCACTGCTCAGTGGAGCTGAGATGTTCCGGCCTCGGCTGAGATGTTGGAGCTGCTGTGCCTAGTGGTGGCCAAGCTGCAGGTGGGCTGAACAGAGTATCCAGCCAGGGCACAGGGACACTAGGGCTTTGAAAAGCTTTCAGTGCCCTTTACCTTTGGCACGTCTGTGAGGCTGGGGTTTGAGTCCATGTTTGAAAGTAGCACACGGAGGTTTCAAGTTTATTGTTCTGGAAAGCACCTTTTTTAATTCTATTTTAATGATGCAGCAAAGCATCAGCCCATGAGAGACCAGCACCCAGCCCTCCCAGCTCCTCGAACGGTATCTGCCTTCATCAGCAGGCAAAGCTGCCTCCAAAGCCACCCTCCTTTAGCCATCCTCCAGCATTCCCAGCAGCACACAAGACCACCAGCGCAGCTGAGAGTGTGTTGGACCCACAGCTGGCATGCCCAGCAGACCTGGAGATGCAGGCGGCATCTTCAGGCTCCCTCTGGCCTCCCCAGGCCCCGAACAGGAAGGCGAAGCTCTCCCAACCTACGCAAGGCAGGGCAAAAATCTGGCATCCGCTTACTGCCCCGCAGCACTTGATCAAAGGGGCCTGGTCCAGGGAAATGTGCAGAGCGCAGCATAGTCCCGAGGTGGCTCTTGGGGAGCATGGAGTGAAACGCAGGGTGCCGTCCATCAGTAGGACATTTGGGCTGAGAGGGTCCCTGCTAAGATCGGGCAGATATGAGCTTCGTTTTCCTTGGCAGCGGGAGGAGATTGATTGCAGTGGTCCTGGAGAGACAGAAGTGGGGACAGAGGTCTCCTGAAGCAATCAAGGATGTGGCCAGACCAGGGACCTGGCACAGGTTTTTAGCAGAAGACAGCATGGACCATGGCTAAGCCACATTCCAATTTTTTTCCAATTAACGTTGGCTGTTTTTCTAGCCCAGGCACTTAGGATAAATACAGGGTAAATGAATAACATATCCCCTCTTGCTTTGCACACCCAGCAAGATGAGAGGATATAAGCTCCTTCCTGCCCCAGATCCCACCAGTGCTTCACTGCAGGGATGTTACAGCCAGGAGCAGGGCTGGTGACACTGGGGACATGTGGAGCCCTTTCCTCAAGCACCTCCTGGCTAATAAGGCTAATAGCGCAAGACAGGGATGGGAGACGAAAACAGGTTTCAGAAGCAGGAGGCAAAGACACCTGAATGCCGAGCACTGAGCTGCACTGTCATCCCCATCCGTCCATCTGTCTGCCTGATATCCTGACAGCGGTTACCGTCCTGAAGTGAGCTGAGAGGGAGGACCCCCTTCCCAGCCTGGAGTCCCAGCACAAGCCCTCCCTCCTCAACCAGAGCCCTTCACCAGAGCTCAAACTGCAGTTGCTTGGGGCAGAGGGACACGTTTCCACCCCTTTTCTCTGCATAAGCTGGAGCAGGAAGGAGCCACCCTGACTCCTGAGAGCTGACTCCCTCGAGATGCTGATGGGCAGAGCCAGGAGCTCGGACAGGGGCTGCGTGCGCCAGATGCTTCATCCCCTACCCCAGGTTCTGTGTCCGACTCTCCTCCCCCAGCTACGGCATCACCTGCCTGTTTATATGGGAGATTTGAAAGCTGTTACCTCCAACTCTTTTTATACCTTGGTCTAATCTAGATACTGTTAATGATATTTACTTTCAAGACGCTCACCTTAGATTGGCTTTTCAACATCTAAATTAAGCGTTCCATCCCAGTCTTTGATATCATGACGGCACTTCAGCTACCTTTGATCATATCTACTAAGTATTCTCATTAGTAATCAACATTACTTACTTAAAATAAACACATGTTTTCTTGAAGCTTTGTGGTTACACTTAATCAGCCGCAAAAATTCCCCTTAAGACGGTTTGTATCATTCAAGGGCATTTGTGTCCATAACCCTGTAAATAGTTGTTGTTTTCCGTGCGCTCTCCAAAATGCCGTCTGCTGAGATCTGACTTTCCCTTAACAGGGTTTGATATCTGTAACATCCCCCCCCGCCCCCCGCAACTAAACTGCTGTTCAATACTGCTGTGTAAACTGAATCACAGGGAGAATCGCTCTCAGCAGACTCCATCTTTCTCATCCTGGACCGTCAGCTTTGGCAGAGGGCAGAAAACAGCTCCCATGGCGCTGAGCCTGACCCCTGACTTCCCAGCAGCGGCAAAACCACCCGAGTCATCACAACGCTTGTAAGAGAGATAACTGGTGGTGCTTTGAATGGGAGGCAGGTGCCGCCAGGTTTGTACAGTGCCTGTGCCTTCGGACCGCACCATATGATTTAGGCAATACAGGTTCTTACAATAAAGGTCCCTCTGGCATGCAGAAAATGGTGATAAACTTCTACATTTTGGGTAAGCTGTGTGAGAATCAGCTGCTATTGCTGCACCCTGGGCAAATAAAGCCTACCTGGCTTGGGGTCCTGCATCTGACACATTTCACATTGCTAATGAGCAGCTTCACGCCTGAGCAGCCCTGACTCACCCCTGCCTCCATCCGAGGAAACCCTCAGGGCAGGTAAATAGCTGCCTCCCTTCTCCCCCCAGCTTTGAATGTGTCCCCATGTCCCCTTCCATCTCCTCCCTCTGCTACTGTTCTTGCTCCCTTCCATTCCCGCTTCCACCCTTGGGAGCCCCATCCTGGTGTCCGCATCTTGGGGTGCCCCCAGATCCCCCAAATCCATCAGCAGCCACTCATGGTGGGGAATGGCAGAGGAGGTGGACCCCAGGAGACAGTGACGGTGATGCTGGTCTCCCACTAGGACTTCTCCAGCCCGCCTGTCTCCAGTGGGAGAGGACCACGCCACCTCCCTGCCTGCCGGGTGCAGAGGGATTAGGGACACAAAACCCCCTGCCAGGCGGGGATTTTGCAGGGTCTAAATCTTTCCTGCTGCTGATAACACTTCCTCTGCTTCCTTCACCCCATTCCCTCCGCCCTTTGATGTCAACTGGAGGCACCAGGTCTAAAACAGTCACTGCTGTTGATTAGACCTAATTAGTCCCTAATGCCCTCTTAAATCCTATTTTAAAAGGGAGCCATTCAGCCCATCCAGGTCTGAGATAGCCCTGGCTGAAGGCAACGTTAAGGGGTCTGCAATCAAAAGGAGGGAGACTGCTCACCAGGTAACTCAAGAAGGCCAGGGTATTGGACAGGTACGGGCTCTCAAAGCATCTACTCATGCAGCCTGGGCAGGAGGGCAGACAGCAACCCCCTACAGCTGAGGGCAGTCCAAACCCATGACTTCTTCTCCACGGAGGAATCTCTGGTGTTGAGGACTGCTCTTTTCTCCACTGAGAGGAGACGCTGATTTCTGATGGGGACAGGAGCCACCAGCAAGGTGAAGAGAAGGAAAAGGGATGAAGGCTCCAGCAGTCCAGGAATAGCGCATCTGGTTTGACTGTCAATAGCAATGTTTTTCTAATCAGATTTGTTTTTAGTCATCTGTTGTATCAATATCCCTTGGGGGCCATCCCTTTGTTGGGGAGAGGAGAGCATCACCCCTTTCACACAACTCATCTCCCACCAGCGCAAGAGATATGAACACAGCCAGGCCTAAGCGGTTAGGGCTTTTGTTTAGGAAGACACAACAAGGATGAAGTTCCGTTTATCACATGCTCCAGTGCCACTAACCTCCACAGATCCTTGCCACTCCATCCCCATTCCATCTCCTCTATGAGGCTCAAGAGCTGGGAACGAGATATTCTCCAGCCTGGGCCTTTGCCTCAGCCACAAGACCAACCTCCCGCCTTTAGGTCCAACTTTCTCTAGAAACCAGGCCTGCGTCCAAATTAATTTTCTGTATGTGTTGTTGGAGCGATTAGATCTGCAAATCAACATAGCCACAAACTGAATAATGCACCAGCGCCTAGTGCTGTCGGGGCAAAGCCCCAAGTTCCTCATCAAGTTCAGTCCTGCAGAGCCTGTAACTAATGATTTTTCTCACTTGGCCAGCAGTCAGCACTCTGTCTCTCACATGCACACACAAACATTGTACGTGTGCCTCGTTAGCATAGCACGATCTGCAGATAAAGGAAGAGAGAGCTGCACACCAGCACCGGGACACTTGTGTGACACCTCACCCTCAGTGCCTGTTGGGAGATGCTGAGACTGGGAGAGACAGTGGAATATTGGGAGAAGCATCCCACCACCCTGTTCCAGTCATGTTGTGCTGCTTTCCCTTCTCCCTTGCTGGGACATTCTGTCTCTTTTGTGTCCTGTTATTGAGGAGCGGCCCAAAGCCCACAGATGTTAATGAAAGCCAAGGATGAGTTCAGTGGTCTGGCAGGTCCCAGGCCTGGACACCGCCACGCTGGCCACATGGGCATGGAAGTGGAGTGTGACGGTAGCTCCCGGAAACTCCCCAAGTGTTACCTGGTTGGATCTAGGGAGAAGAAAAACGAGGGAGAACCAGGTACGAGATGCCTTCTACTACAAGCACGTGCTGGTCCCCAAAGTTTCTTTATTGGAGTTGTTGGACCCTGATAGGGTCCCCTCCCCTAACGGGTTTCCATCTATGTTCACACCCTTCTCCAAGCCACAAGCTTCATCTCTGCAGGTGGATCTCCCATGGCCCACAGCCCTTCAGGCCAGAGACGTAGCCCCATTTGGGACATATCAGGCATGCTGGTGGGGCACAGGAATGTCCTGCAGTGGGGAAGCCAGCACACAGCACTGGGCTTCTCTGCCCTGCAGTCATCTTTTTGCAGCCATAGTGGTGGACCCACACTTGCAAGCTCTCCAGTAGCCTGGTGGGAGGCAGCGAGCTTAGACTCGGAAAGGAAAGGATGATATTCATTGCCTAACTCACCTCCTAAAAGCTACCTGTGGCACATCTACAGCCCACAGCAAGAGACAGGATGCCTCAGAGGGTCATCCTGCTCCATATTCTGAGACATGTCTAGGGCAGGTAGGTTGAATTGCCCTATGGAGGCTGAATACCTGTAGGTATTTTGCTCTACTCTCTACTGAAGGAGCCCAGACAGCTAAATGGGACTGGGTTGGCATTCTCATCACTCACCAGTCAGTCTCTGCAGTATTGACATCTGGAGCTGAGCGGGTACCTCAGCTCCCTTTGTAGTCACCAGAGGCCCTCTGGAGGTGCAATTCTTGCAACTGCTTTAAGACAAGATGAACTGCACCCTAAATTCCCCTGGCTGTACAGATTAGATCTCCATCAACTATGAAGGGAGCCTAGTGAGACCTCTAGGCCTTTTATCTGTCTGCATTTAGTCATATAGTTCCCACCCTTGGTAACTGAAGCTGGGTAAGATAAGGATTAGCATTAATGGAGGAGAAACCAGGGTAGGTGAGGCCCCCATGGCTGGAAAATGGAGAATGATCAGCAAAATGGGCTTGGGGGTGAAAAAATTGATCTGCCCCACAGGGATGTCCCTGCTTGGATGGAATCTGTGCAGATGACTGCTCAGGGCAGAGAGGACCTCAGCAGTGGATGCCAGCTTCCAGGACAGAGTGCATATTTAGTCCCAGATCCTCACTCCACCTAAAGCCAGCCTGTGGGGTAAGTGGCATGTCCCTGGGCTCTCACCACTGCTATGCAGTGACACAGTGAGACAGATCAGCTCATGGCTTTAGGCTGACCTAGCTAACCTACCATTGCACCAGCCCAATCCACCACGCTGGTGCCAGCTCGTGGGAGATGTCATTTTTCCGGACTACCACTACATCTGCTAGAGAAGCACATTTGTGAGTAGCTTGGTCTCCTAGCCCGACATCTCTGTGTTGCAGATACATCATGTTTAATGCAAACCAGAGCAGCAAACCTTCCCTTCCAGTGCTGAACAGGATGCTCTTGTGCTCAGCTATAGCTTTACTTGTGATCACCAGTTGTATTTTCCCCGTTATCCTGTTCATTCAATATCCTTATGATAAAATTATCATTTATACTTGGTTGTGAGTCAGGTGTGATAACTGTAGAGGAGGTTATTCTTTATAGTATACCTCTTAAACAGACTGAGGACTCCTAATCTGACACCAGCAGGAGCAGATCTACCTCCATCAGTCCCTTTTTCCCCATCCTGTGGGCTGGCTGCCACTGAAAAGGAGCCCCTCAGTGCTACTGTTTCTACTGTAGCACTTCTAAACACACTCCTTTAAGGTCCTTTCAAAGGATATCACCTTAGCCTGAGCGTTGAGAAGGAGGTTGTGTTCTCAACCCAAGTCCATCTCTCCCCTGCCTTATTCGTATATCCCTTGTGCCCTTCCTTGTAACCATGCAGTGGCTCATCTAGCTGAACACTAACCTGTCAGGGCTTGGTCCCAGCTGAGTTGAAAAAGGTGTTTCTACAAGGTTGGGATCTTGGGGGGCTGCAAACATGACCCCTGAAACCATACAACATGTCACCCATGCCAGATGATGGGAGAGGAGCAGCACTACCCTGGTGTCCCCCCATCACCCCCTTTGTGCCAGCACTGATTTCCTGAGGTAGACCTAGCTCATACCAGCAGGAAGGGAAGTCCTGCAGGTGTAGCTTGTACCAGCTTGCCAGGCAAAAGATCAGTACAAAAGAATGTACTTACAAGTATAACTTTACAGATTTACCTTGGGGCCTCTGTCATTGCAGAACTATTGCCCCGGCTCACACCCCAATCAGATGTTGCCACATAGCAAAGGTTTCGGGTGAAGTCACCCTTGGGAGAGAAGTCAAGAGAACTTCTGCTCTGGCCTGGCTGTACACAGTACATACGGCCACGGGAGGGACAGCCAGGGCTCCCCAGCTAACCACCCAGCAGACACTGTCCACCCCTCCCCAGGGCATCCGTCAGCCATGGTTCTGCTGCAGAAACCTGCCGGGGAACTTTTCTTCTTTCCATGGTTTTCCTCTAGGAAGCAAAGCTCTAGAGCTGGCCAGACAGAAGCAGGACATCCAGGACCCTGGGAAGGGCACGGCTTACACCCACTGCTCGGTTTGGTTGCTTTCAGGGAAGATAGGTCCAAATCGTCCTGCCAGCAACAAGTCTTGCACAGACATCCCCTTTCTGCAGGAGACAGAGAGGGACAGTCATCCCTGGCGGTCCCCTTCTCTTCTTGTGTGGCATCAAAGCAGTGTCAGGGACATGCCCATGAGGCCCCAGTGTGCACCAGGACATGGCATGAGGGTGATGGTCCCTGGCCAGATCCTGACACAAGGGGCTCGATGTGGGAGACACGGCCCCAGGCCTGTCTCAGCCACCCACTTGCACAACTTCTCCTGGTACTCCACCATGTGGCTTCTCCTCCTAATGCCTTTGCTCTGCAGCGAGATCAAAAGGCATCCAACCCACTGATCACTCAGTTTTGTGTCAAAAGGCTCCCTGATTACCTCTCCATTAGCTGCACCCATTAAACAAAATCGTAAAGGTTTTAAACAAAGCTGAGGTTTCAGATGAGAGGGCGAAGGAATGACTCAGTGCCTTTAAACGCCAAAGTCTTCTCCTCTGTCCTGTTTGTACAGCACCTAGCACGAGGGGTCCAGGTGCATGCCTAGGGCTCTGAAACACCACCACAATTAAATAATAAGTGTAATAGCAGCTGTACTCCCACCAGCAGGGTTTTGTTTTATTATTTAAATATTCAGTTATGCTCAGTAGCACCAGTCGGAGATGCAGTTTACTTCAGCAAGGTGGAGACTGACCCTTTGGTTGGCCACTGGCAGCCACCATTGCAGCACAGGTATGGCTGGGAGCCTGTTGCCGCTGCCTGCGGGAGCAGCCCTGGTGCTGGTGAAAGCAAGGACGGCGCAGGAGGCAGTGGCCCTAGGGTCCTGCAGTTCCCCGAGGGCTGGAGCAGGACCGAGCAAGGGGGTTTTCAACTGATATTAGAAGCTTATAGAGCCTATAAAGGTGGTGAGCCCCACCTTGGGACTTGTCCAAATGAGACCCCCAGCTATAGACATCTCTCCAGCTGAAAGCATGCAGAGACAGCGGTCACAGTGGTATCACCTGGAGCTGGGTGCAGGCGAAGGGGAGCGGGGTGGGGCACAGAAGTTGTCTTGTTCTCCCTTTCCACCTGGAGAATCAGCAACAAACACCAAATTTCAACCCTAAAAAAAGAGCCAATACAAAACAAGCAGCGCCGTGGTTTGGCAGCGCTGTCTGAGGTTTGGGCTGATGATCGTCGATTCGCCGTTGGGCAGCGAAGCCAATGGGAATGTAACCTCCAGGAGGACAGGTCTCCTCAGGGGCCTTGGAGACTCTCTACCCAGCTCCCAGCATTGGCTGGCCTCAGCCCCCCATTGAGTCCACCGCTGGCTCCCAGGGCTCCTGGGAAGCAGCTTGCCCATAGCCTAGTGCTTCTCCTGCCAGGCCCAGCTCATGGTTCAGAGCAGTGGTGGGAACTACTGGCATTTATTGCAGAAGAAATAGTGCCATCTACTGACATTAGTAACTCTATTCCTAGAAAGCGAGGGGCAGATGCTTATCTCCCTTATGCTGATGGGCGTTCAGGATCATGCCAGCCTGAGAAACATCCACACAGGGCCATGCTGGTGGGGCAACCCCACGAGTGACCCATGCACAGGGCTGGGGCATGCAGGCAGCCTGAGACCCCCATGGACATCCAGGGTGGCCCCGTGGTTGGGACAGCCTCAGTACCTGGGATGCAGACCCTGAGCACCCCCAGGAGAAGAGCTGAAGAGGAAGGTGCTGGTCACTGCTACACAACAGGTTTTAATTAACCTCTTTTCCCCTTCACTGTAATTAATGAACAAAGCTAAACCCCTCCAACAGGTTGGTCTTCAAGGGTCATCACGCATCCCATAAAATTCCTTAGTATAGCTTTTTCCTCCCTGATCTGTGGTCCTAACTTCTCTGATCCTGTGGGGTGCTGGAGTTACTGGGCTTCCTGGAGGAGTACTGGAGAAAGTCCCTTGGCTGGTATGGTAAGGGCTGAGATTTTTTTTAACGGTCCTTCCCAGACTCATGAAAGCGGCAGCTCCAGTACAAGTCCCTGGGAGGTAACTGCATTCAGCACGATGATCCCTAGATATAAAGGATAGACTAGACATAAGGAAGAAATTTTTTACAATGAGGGTGGTGAAACACTGGAACAGGTTGCTCAGAGAGGTTGTAGATGCCCCATCCCTGGAAACATTCAAGGTCAGGTTGGAGAGAGCTCTGAGCAACCTGATCTAGTTGAAGATGTCCCTGCTCATTGCAGGGAGGTTGGACTAGATGACCTTTAAAGGTCCCTTCCAATTCTAACCATTCTATGATTCTATGAGGTATATATATGTATATATATACACACGATACAGACTGTGTATATGTTATGCAGGGACCATGGTAGGTGACACCACTGGTCTCAGACGTTGGCAAGGCAAAAGTCACTGCTCGTGTCCAAAAGTCCTGGGAGAAACTCTTCCCTGGGAGCATCCTTTCCCACACAGGGAGGCACCAAGAGCCTAGGTGGGGAGAGCCCTGTGACAGGGAGATGAACCCATCCCACCACCTCCCCAGGGACATGTGAGTTGCAGGAGACCAGGTTGAAATGACACGGCATGAGCTGCAGCGAGTCACCAAAGCCTGGTGGAGCTCGGCCTGGGACCTACCAATAGCGAAACCATCAAAGCAGGAGGCGCATTCCTGAGGTCTGACCCAGCACAGCAAAGTCAAGGAAAGGTTCCCACTGAACTCAATGGACACTGGACTGCAGCCACAACACTTACATGTAGCCAAGATTTATTTATTATTTTTCCCCATGGTTTTATCCAAGACTTCATCCTGACAGGGCTCGGTCTCATCCTGCAACAAGGAAGTCAAATTTATCCTACAGAGTCATTTTAACATAATAGATAACCAAATCTATACAGTTAAAAACATTACCATTTATATATACATATAAAACCCCATATATATATTATATATACATACAAATAACTTCTTAAATGAGAGGCCAGCATAAAAAACAGATTAAACACTGCAATAATTCTAATTATGCAACATATTCTGCCTAACATATTTATTTTTAATGATAGTCATTTTAATAGCTCTAAGGCCCCGAATTAGTCCAATATGTTCTTAACTGCGTTCACTTTAAATACAAATGTTAATGACTTTTCCAGAGGGTCCAGCACCCTGGATGAGCTTGCTGCACACCAGTATATTCTCCTTAACATGTTTACTTTTAATAACAGGTTTAATGATGCACTCAGGGCCTAATAACCATGTTTAGTCACAAAGAGAAAAACCAGCTACAAAATACTTTCTCTAAAAACTAGGCTACAGGGGATTGCCTTGCCGTTTCAAAGCCACACTGGCCATCCTTTAATGTACTTCTATGTATTTTGTCTCAGCCTGCATCCAGGCTGGGGACCCCAGCCATGGATGAGCAGCTCCGATGGATTTTTGGAGACAGTTTCAGGGTGACCTAGGGACACTGCGCAGCGACCGAGCCGTTCAGGGTGAAGGACCACCACTGAACGTGACCTCACCTCCTCCCACTCGTGATGTTCGGCAGTTGGATTTGGGAAGATGCACGGGGTGAGTTTCAAAGGAAGGTGATTCTGGGCTCCAGTGGAGGCATCCTGGGGCTCTCGCTGACGTCGCTGGCAGAGACGTGCCAAAGGAGATTGCGTTTGAAAAATCACACCCACCATCCATTAAAAAAAAACCAAAACACCAAAAAACCCCAACAACAACAACAAAACCCCAACTCCTACCTTTAGCTTTAAGCAGCTCACCAAGAGCTAGAATTACAACCAAATTAAGAGGCAGGCGGCAGCTGCTCTGTGCTTTCATGCCTAGATCAACCCATTCCCGCGAGCCCACAGCCCAGCCAGCCCCACTCATGTCTCAGATCCCTGGCTGAGGCTGGGGGCAGGTGGGACCCCCTGGGCACATCGACTGTGGCAGAGAGGTGCTTTCAGCTCTCCAAAAGAGAGATTCACACAGCAGTGTGGCTGGCAGGGCTTTGCTCTCCCTGGCTGTGTCCAGACCTGTCCGAGCCTGGACCTGTGTACAGACCTGTGAAATCTCACGCGCCAGGTTGGTGGCCGGTGTCGCCTTCATGACCTGTGGGTGTAGGACCAGCCCGACCCATTCCTTTTCATCCACAGTTTGCAAGGTCACCCTATGGGGTGTCATAGCTGTCCCCAGTGCATGGTGTGTCCATGGCAGTGTGTGCTGACAGGACTGAAGCTCCTGCCCAGGGGCAACACACTTCACCCCCTGCATGGGAGCATCCTGGGGCGTGTATCTTGCACCAAAAAACCTTACGGATGGTCCTAAATATAACCGTGGCAGACCTCACCAGACTTCAGCTCGGCTTGTATGAAAAATACTTGCAAGGCTTGAACCAGCTCTAATTTGTATACCTTCTGCCCCAGGGCCCGAGCGAAACGGGAGGGTGGAATCCAATAGTATGCTGTGCATAAAAAGATTATGACAAAGATAACCTTATTGCTAATAATAACCCTGGAATCCGACCCTGTGAATAGGCCCTATTGAATGTTTGAACACAGGCATTCCTCGGTTGGGTTTTTCTGCCTACAAATATTTCACTTGAGTCTTTAAATACTAATCACAGAATTCAGACGAAGGCTTTTTATCTTCAAAGTGCTGCAGAAAAAAAATAAAATTAATTCATTAATCAAAGATAATTAAAGGGCACAAAATATGGCTTTTTCAAGCACGGGGAGCCAACCAACGCAGTGTGAAACCATCGTGGGGACTCTGAGCATCTCTCCTGCCGCGAACGTGATTTTCCCGGAGCGGTGCCCAGGCAGTAGCCTTGCTTGTTCCCAGCAGCTCCGCTCAAGCTGTCTTCCTGACATGTGTTAGGCTGTATGTCTGCCACGCAGGAAATAGGGTTTGAAGCTCACAGCCAGGAGCAAAAACTGAGATTGAGGCTTTAATGAAGCTGGGATTGAGTGGCTAGGGTGGTTCAGTGAAGCAGTAAATGCAAACACATTATCACCTGAGAACTTGCTCCAATTTCACACCAATTAACTAGGAATGAGAGAGGAGGGCTGGGGCTGGCTGCAGAGATGGTTGATAATCCCGTGAATGGGCAGAAATGGCTCGTACGCAGAGGGGCTTGTGCCAAAACGAGTTTGTTAGATAACGCCAGTCCCGGCAATTTTGTCTTGGGGAGCGAGCATGTCATTACTGGAGCTGCTTTTATTAGCAAATATTAAAAACATTTGCAGAAATACAGATGCCCGTGAGGGAAGTACGGGTGGAAAGTAATAAAGCAATAGCTGATTATTTTATTTCTGTGCCAGTGCGCCATTTCACAGGAGGAGGGAAGGGGCAAGGGGAGAGGGAGAAGAGGGCTAGGATGCGAAGCACTGCTGGTGCAAACCCAGCAGCTCATGGAGGGGAACATCCCGTCCTCGAGGAGCCCCTCAGGATGCTCAACTCTGGATTTGGGGTGGGTTTGACATATAACCCACCACCTACAGATGTAGGTCTGAATCCCACAAGGAGGCAGAGTAGATCCCCAAAATTCACCTTGGCAGCAGTGATGGGACCCACTCCTGTCCCCTCCACCTGCACCCAGGAGCCAGCTCGCCTTTGCCACATTTTAATATTTGAGCTATTTCCCTTTTTTCCTGCTGAGATTATTTCCAGGTCAGGACTTAGGGTGGAAATGGGGCAGCAATTTAGGGGAAGTGCTATTAAATGGATTTCTATGGTTTAAATACAAAAAGAAATTGCATCCTTAGTGTGCCGGGCCCCACATTACCCCTTCATTAACTGCTGGTTTCGACGTCTGCAAGTGACCAGCCTGATCCTCCAAACCACACCAGCCATGATGCATCCTGCAATTAGCAATTTCTTGTATTTAGATTAAATCTTGTCTTCATTTTAAAATGCATCAGTGATAAAGAGGTTAGTACAAATGCAAGGTCAAGAACCCCTTGCTGGGTTTCATGCCGATGTACCAGGCTGGAGAAGACCTCAAGAAAAACTGGGGTTTAGGTTGTTTTTCTCATTTGGACAGGAAATATTTGAGAGGTGGGGAGTTTCCCATCTCCTGCTGGGGAAGAATGCCAGGACAAGGCAGGGAGAGATCCTCATCCTCTTCAGCGCAAAGTCAGATGGATGAGAGCAAAGCCCTCCAGGCTCAGCACCGTTGCTGCTCAGCCACCAGGCTGGTCCCATTCATCAGAGGGATCTGAATGAACCACTCATGAGCAGCAGCACCTTAAACCATGGCAAAGCGACAGCCTGGCTAGCAGAACACACTGGTGCCCTTGGGCATGCGAGTCTATATGGATTAACTTGGATGCTCTACTGTTGACCTCTTAAGGTGCACTTCGTTAGGGGACTGAAGGACGCTGCAGCATTTTTAGAAGAGAAACCCTGTGTGCACTGTTAGCCCTGGGGAAGGTCTGTGCCCCTAGAGGGGTCCTCAGTGCTGCCCCGGCTACTTTGCAGCAAGAGCACCCGGGAAGTCATGTTGTCCCTGAGAGCTGGCCTGTCCTGCTCCTCAGCAGGGAGCTCCAACAAAATAATTGCAAGAAAGGTGCAAACAGGGGAAAAGCAGATGCTGTGCTCCTCTCGCTCAATATTAAATTACTCCAGGCTACGGGAGGGACTGAAATATCTCCCTTTATCATTAGGGAGATGTTTTCTTTGGCTGTGGAAGATGGATAGCCAGCGAGAGACCAGGACAAACTGCAATATCCTAAAAAAAACCCAAGTATGGGGCACCTCACGAAGAGCCAAGGAGAGTGCCGGGGCTGGGTAAGGGTGATACTTCATTTCTGGGGAAGAGGGCCCTGGGTGCTCCCCTACCTACTGTGAGTCTGGTTTTCAGCATCCTCTTCACTTCAGGTGTGTGACCCCTTCTGAACAGGCTTGGGAAGGAGGAAAAAGCTGTGGCTTAAATGCTGTAGCAAGACCCAGCACCTGCTGAGCCCGGTGCTGGGAGATGTTCTCCCCTGGGGTGGGTGGAGAGGGGTGCTGGGGGGACCTCTTCCCCGAGCTGTTCCAGCCATGGGGAGTGGGGACCTGCAGTCCTTCCCTCCTTGCGGTGTGCAAACAGCTCTCCCAAGCAGGAAAAACACTGCTAAGTGACAAATCTCCTGTACCATACACAATGGTGTGTCCGAGCCCCCGGTGCAAAGCCACAGGGCTCTTCCCGTTCCCTCTCTCCAGCCTGTGATTACCTTAAAGGCAACAATTAAAACTATTGAAGAGCTTGTGATGAGTTTAGGGAGCATAGCTCTGCTAATCCCCACAAACATCCCAGAGGAGCAGAGGCGAGGAGCTCCCAGGGGCTGAATGCCAGTGCTTTGCTGGGCAGGTAGCATCTGAGTGGGGCTGCAGAGGACCAAGCTCAGTGAGAGGAGATGGCAGCAACCCAGTCCCCAGCCAGCATGGGACCCTTGGAGTCACCCACGTGGCAGCACCCAGGCTGGTGCCCAGGGCTTTGTGGGCTGTGGGAGGGCCCCCCAGTCCCCATCCCTGGCCTGAAGCTCCCCAGGGTCATGCAGATAGTCAGCAGCAGAAAAGACCCCATCCCCAAAAACTACTCTTTTGCTTAAAGCTCTGATTGTAAACTTTAATAGCAAAATTGTCATCTTGCTTTTTCTGTGTCAGTCCAGGATCCAGCACAGCCAGTCCTGCTCCATTCTATACATCAGGTACCAAAATAATGCTGTGTTCATACACAGCCCCTTCTGCCTTCCCCATCATTTACTGCAGCATCCCACTGCTCTTTTGTATTCATGTGCAAAGGGCTGTGCAAACATCCACGATGGTCTCTGCTCAAGGAGTCCCAAAGCAAGAGCAAGGATATGGAAAGTGAAGAATTGCATAAAATATCACTGTCCTCCTGTGCTCACCGCTTCTTAATTTTTTTTTTTTACAGGAATGGGAATTTACAGGAATTATTTTTGCTATTTTTCTGAAATCATCACCCACCTGCAGCCAAGTTATACGTGATTCTCTGCTGCTTTCTTTAAGAAGCAGTTTCTAACTGGCCCTAAAAACACTGAACAGCTTTGGGAGCCCCAAAAGGCAGGGAACTAGAGAACAAAAAAGAGAATACAAACTCTTTGTTCTCAGTATCTCGTGATCTTAAAGCACTGGGGGTGATCTCAGGGGTGTCAGGGCAAGGACAGAGCCACGCAGGGCATCCCTTGGCTCCTCTCTTCTCCAGCCTTCTTGCTCCAGCAAGGCAACGCTTTTCCTTTTTTGTGATATGGTATTTTAAAGATTTCTAAAATTTCTAAATCTCTAAATTTCTAAATTTGTTTCCTTTCCCAAAACTTAAACACTATTTTAACCATCTGGACTAAAAGTGAGTTATTTTGGCTTCAAAATATCTTTTTTTTAGCTCAGAATATTTTTTAAGGTTTCTGCTCAAAATCAGCTCATTTTTTCTGCAACAAAGTTTTTAGTTACAATCCAAACAAATCCAAATTCCTTTTCAATTAAATATTTAATTTCTGAATGCAGGCTAGCTTTTCTTTCTACTTTATTTTTCTTTTCCCTTCTCATTTCTCTCCCTTTCTCATTTCTAAAATGCAAATAATTGGGGAAAAATCCTCTTCTGAGCCAGTTCTGCTGATGCTAACACCAAAAGCCCCAAGGGTGCTCCCAGACCTGTGCTCCCCTTAGCAGGGAAGGAGCCTGCAGAGAGTCCCGGACCTCGTCCCACATTCCCCATGGGTACCCACCTGGCTGCATCAAAACCACAGGACAGGTCCAGCTGCAGGGCTGGGGAGCAGAAAAGCCCACAGCAAATCCAGTCTCGGGTTGATAGGACCCCAAAAGGGCCATGGCTGTTTTCTGGAAAGGGTGGGGAACCATCAAGGCAGAGGAGCATCATTTGGGGTGCTCAAAGGGCTGCGCTGCCCCAAATGGGGGACCCCTTCATAGGCAGGCAATGTGGCTGTTTTATATTCTCTGTATATCTGTCATACATACTCTATAGATCTCAGGTTATAAATTACATAAATGCATACTTAAATGTTTCCATTCAAAAAAATATATATGTGCAGCTGTTGAACACACTTCCCACTGTCTTCTCCGTGGTGAAGCTCTTCACTGTCACTGTATGTCGAGGAGCAGGTCCGGTTGATGTGTGGATTTGGGGTGACAGGCAGGGGCTGGCTCCATTCCCCCTGCGCCTCCTCTCCTCCCTCCCACGGTCCCCGCAGTGGCTGTGGGAGAGAAATGTGTCTCTCATGGCCCAGGTCTGACCAGGGCATCATCCAAGTGAGCTGCATATCTCCCCACCACTCTTATAAGCAATACAGCAGGTGGCCAATGTCACTTCATGTATTTATTGATTAACAGCAGCATTTTAGATAAGTGAAACCCAGAATAACGTTGGGTGTAGGTGCCATTTGGCATATGGAAAATTTTATTTGGAAGTTGCCTTCCATCACATGAGCACCTGACTTTTTTATTTGCATTTCTAGAGGGCTTTAGTGCTGAGTTTCTATTTGAAGCCAGGGAGGCAAGAGGGCAGTAGGATGGTGGGAGCTCAGGTTTTCCCAGGAAGTGCACTCTGTGTTGGGAGATTAATATTGACCACAGGAGCAGCATAGGGACAAGGATTTACAGCAGTGCCTGGTTTTTCACAGTAAGGGTGAAAAATCCTGGGACAACTAAGAAGCAAGTGAACGGGATGGACTCCCATCTCTAGATCTTCTCATCAAGACGTTCATAAGCCAACAAGTTGCTGGGCTCAATGAACACAGCAGAATGATGTTCAACAGCCTGTGTTGCGCCGGAGAACAAACAAAGTGATCTCCTCTGCCTTTAAAATGTATGAAGCTGCAAAATCTTAAGGGCATATAAACTTACTTTGATTGCAGGGCTTGGATCTTGGAAGTCGCATTCCTTTAATTTCCTTGAGCTGGTTGCTTTCCTCATGAAGGACATGCACAGTGTGGTGAGTTTTCAATGGAAACTGGTTTTGCCTCTTTTTCCACTTCTGTACTGCTACAAGGAAAGAAGTGCAGAGCTCCAGAGGCCTGCCTGCCTCTTTCTATGCAGACAGAAAGGGCTGGGTGTCTGTGTTTAATTACAGCCTGAAAGAACTGCATTTAAAAGACAAGAGCAAGCTATTTAATTAATACTTATCATTAGCACACATAGGAATGCCTAGCAGCAAATTGCAACAACAAAGCAACTCTTTTTTTTTTTTCTTCCTTGCACTTGGGATAAATTAATTTAAAAAAAGAGTAAACAAACCATTTGCACCAGATTTGAGATGACTTTATATGGAGTGGGAGTACTGGGATAGTAGGTATTACCCTAGGACAGCAGAGATCTATAAAAGCAGGCTTTTCAATCTCCAGCTCTCCTGGCCAAGAAGCTTATCTTCATCTATCCATCTATCTATCTTTCTATCTCGGCATTTACACAGGGCTCATCCCCATGTCTGAGCGCCTACTTGTCTTCATACCTGTCCATAAATTACATGGCACCCCCAGGGCGTTATAAATAATAATTCAACTCCCAAACCTTCAGAATACTGTTTTAAAGAACTGGCTTATAATTCACCGTGCTACGGACTCCTCCTCCCAGCCCATAAAGGTAATGCTGGAGCAGAAGGATGTGATGTCCTGGTCAGCAGAGGAAATGCCCCAAAATCAGTTCCTTGGGTGGGAGGGATCGGGTGGGCAGCCATGAGCTGGAAGATGGGAATGGACATAGTGGCAAAGCAGGAGGGAAGGCTGGGCTGCCCTGCTTGTGGGAAATAGCATCCTCATCCTTAGCCCATTGAGGATTTGAATATTCCCCCTAATTTTTGCTTGGCCAGCACTGCAGACAGCCAGTTGTCTTATGTCCCCCTTTAATTAATAGCACTCTTAATGGCACTGTTCATGGTTGGAGTGATGAACCACAAGTGGCTCTGCTGATGATGTCTCCATGGGGTGCAATGGCAGGACACGACTGCTAGCTCAGAGGCAGACAGCTTAAAGGGTAGACCCCACGTGTAGGCAGACAGATCCCAACCCACGCTGGGACAAGTGCCCCAATCCCATGTTGGACACACCAACAAATGGTTACAGGACAGCAGGCTGCTTTGGTACATATAGGCCACTGGGTAGAAACCTCCAGCTCAATCATGGGGGACCATTTTAATGCATTTCCGTCCCAACACATTGCATCTCCATCCCAATACAATACATCCTACTTGAGATACTTAGGGGTTAGGAGCACATCCCAGCCGTATGCCTCAGTGTGAAGGGTGTCCCAACCTCCAGAGGAACATCTGCTGGCAAGACATGGGGTCCATGCAGAGGATGGCCACTGGCTTGTGGGCAATGCTGTCTCCTAGGATATGTGGGTTGGATTTGCTCGGGGTGAAGAGCATTAAACTGGACTTTTTGGTGGGAAAAGCGTGCACAGTTGATGTACGAGATGAATTATTTCACAAGTCTGGCCTGAACAGCTTGGCAAGGTGCAGAAGTAACATATTGTTAACTGCAGGAACACATCAAGCTGCCAGAGCTTGCAGCTGCCCATTAAAGTGTTGGAGAAGGAGGTACTGCCTTCCTGCAAGACTTTCCTCCCTGAGTTTTCCATTTTTCCATCAAAGCTGACCTTCCCTCTCAGACGGAGACCTGATGAGGAAGGAGCAGAGCCCCGAGCATGCATTTTGGGGCTGAAGCAGGAGTGAAAGCCCCTGGTGTGAGAGCAGACGGGGATGTCATGGTCCCCAAGCAGACAATGGGACATGGCATATGCATGAGGCCAGGTTCATGCCCACATCCCGGGCTGCCATGGGCGGCCGTGCATTGCCCTCTGTGGGAGCACGGCTGCCCTGCAAGCAGAGCGTGTCTGTGCACCCTCCGTCTCAGCTGCAGGCATGAAACAGGCTTTTCCTGCTGCGCTTCTGTCCCAGAAATCCCAGAGAGAGGTTTCATAGTGTCCTGCCCGAAAAACATCTGGTTTGGACTGGGGGAGAAGCAACACCCTCACCCCATAGGGGTATCTTCAGTGATCTTTGAAAATTAAACACCTTTTCACCCCGCATGGGCATCGTCTGCTGCCTTCCTGCAGTGAGGCTGGACCCTTGACCCACTGACTGCTTCGGGGCACTGGGATGGGAGCGTGGGGATGTACTTACCACACTTTCTGCTTGCAGAGCACACCAGGGCTTTGGCAGACTGCAAGCCAGTGCCCCTTGTCCCATCCCTCCTGATGCTCCTCAGCCTGGGGTCCAGGTCCGACCCCTTGCCCTCCCACCTCCTTCTCTTACGTCAGTCCTGGCTGGAGAGGCAGATTTTCAACTTCTTGCTTGGATGCAGAGCCGGATGCAATTTCAGGCCTCTCTCCCTTCGTGGGGTGTCTTAAGCTGTGATTAAGAGCTAAATTACAACCGGGCAGCCGTCCCTGGCCAAGAACCGTAAGATTTGGGGAGGCACCTATTAGAGGTGGTGGAGTCCAACAAGTATAACATGTACATCAATGAAAGGGACAGCACATCGCAGGGGTCAAGTGGGATCAGAAGAGTTTCTGATCAACACCACCACCAACTAGCTGCACGGCCCCCCAGTGCAAAGCCATCTTTTGGGTCAAGGTTATTCCTGAGGATGAGGCTGCGTTATTGCTGAAGTAAGACATATTTTGCTGGCCAGTTTGGCTCTTAAAGAGGGGTGAATGATGGCTTTGTGAAGCATCAGACCTCCCCTGCACCCCACCATTTTCCTCCCAAATGCTCAATCCACGCAACTAGTAGAGCTGTCATCATTAGAAACATCCAGCATTGAAGCACTGTGGTTTTTTGCATCATTTTCAACTAAGCTGTTTCCCTCACCCCTGTTAATTGGGATGGGGCAGCCTCAGCCCCTGCCTCAGAGGAGGCATGCATCCCTCCTCTCCTGCAGGGTTTTGGTGGGATGGAAGGAGGTGGCACGGGGCTGGCTGTGCCAGGGGGAGCCAAGGAAAAGTCTGCTCAGGTGCCAGTAAGGCGGCTCACAGCCTAGGCAAAACTTCCCACTCTTCCCACACATTCTGCAACATCCCATGCTGATTCACTTCACAGAATTTACTTTTACCATGCTAAATGCCACTAAACCTTCAAATTAATCCTCCCGTTATGGGACTTCCTTTGATGTCAAAGGGGGAATTTTTTTTGATGGCAAAGGGGGATTTTTCCCCCCTGGTGTAATTATTCCTCTTCCCACCCCCTGCCCCTCCCCCTTTTTTTAGGCACAAGAGATTCCTGCCAGATGCACAACTTGTGGAGGCAGCTCCCACATGAGGTATTTATATATTTATATGTATATGATGGGAATGTGTTATTGAAAGACCTGAAGTTTCAGGCTGAAGATGAGGGGAATTTCCCATTTCCTGTTTGTTTCACTGGAAGTTGCCTGGGAAGAGTCTGCAGCAGTACTAGGAGCAAAAGCTCCAAGATACGGCATTGGAAAATAGCTCCTTAAAATAAACGTGTCCAGGGAAAACATCCACTATTTAACACAATCACTGACCAAGTTTTGATGCCTGGGAATGATCCCTGGCACTGCTTAAACTATGGAGATGGGTAAAGTGGATCCACCCCAGCCCTGCATGCGTTTCGCTTTCAGCATCTTGGGTGCTACTGGGACGACTGGACTGAACATCCCAACACCGGGCCAGAATCACTGGATAACGCCCAGGAAGCTGGCAGCTGTAGGTAGTGCTAAGGAAGCTTTCTGTAATAGCATGTAATGATGGAACAGGTGGGTTTATTCAGAGTTTCAATCAATCTTCATGAATTTCTAGGAAAAAGAGTATACAACTGCAGAGCTCTTTACCGAAAATGTTGTTAAATATTCTATATAATTCAATGGTGAAGTGTATTCCTGCTGATAATTCATTGTACGGAGACTGTAGGCTCCTCTCCCAGCATAATACTGGGCTCTCCTGGAAATGGCAAATGAGCCCTGGGAGGCAACAGCCAGCCGTGCCCCAGTAGCTCAGGTCTGCATGACTCCCTGCCCAGTGGTCCCCCACTGTCCCATGGGGGCCGATCGATCCCCCAGTGCCTCCTGCCGCTGTGCTGCAACTTCAATCCGCTCCCGGAGCACCTGTGCCCAGTTCTGTCCCTGCTCCAGGGGAGTGGACCTGGTCTCCATCCCTGTTAAGGCAGTGATTTCAGGGGGGAGCTGGGGTACCAGGCCAGCTCGGAGCAGGGCATCCTGAAATTTGGCTGCGGAGGCTGGAGCTAAGCAACACCGGGGCATGCTGAAAAGGAAAGAAAAGCAAGAAAACTTTTGATGTAAGCAAGTCTCGAGCTGGAGATGCTGCAGGAGCAAGGGGGAAGTGATGCTCTGGTCCCCAGCGCTCCTGACCATGGCTGTCCTTACCTGTCCGGCTGCGAGTAGTGGTAGTGAGCAGCCACAGCGGAGTGGGGGCACAGCAGGTACTGGTTTTCCTCCCAGCAGCGTTGCATGGCTTGCACGATGTCCTCGTCGGAGGCCGAGCATGAGCGCAGGGTCTTAGAGAGCTGTGGCCCAAGGGGAAATAGGGAGGTTTGCACGGGGCTTCACCACCCTACACGTTTCCATCCAGGCTTGTGCTATGGGCACTTAGCAAAGCAGTTCGAAATAGGGAGGCTGGAGGATGGAGTTCCCCGGGGACTGAAGGAAAAGGGGTTGCTGCTGCAGCCGGGGCATGAGGCACCGTTGAAAATGGCTGCGGGGCCAGGGTGCAAGCGAGGAGTTTCCATCCCCAGGTGCTGGGAGTGTGGGTGAGAGGAGCCGAGACTCAGCTCCTCAGCTCTGCACTGCTATTTGCGTGCTCCGAGGGAGTTTCTGAGGGCTTGTAAAACCCACCTCAGTGTAATAGCTCTTCTTTCTTTTAATAATGCAATCTTTTAGTATTTATTTTGCTACCATGCAAGCAGGAGCAGGCGCCAGGCAAAGGATGCTCAGTGGGGGACAGCATGCATTGGATGGGAAGAGGCAGGAATTTGCATGTGTTCTGAAGAGCCTTGCAACTCAAACATTTGGTTTTCTTTTGTATTTCTCTCTGCTTTGTGTTCGTGCTCCCATTTGCCACAACACCAAGGCTGAATTGCAGCCCCGAACACAGCAGACACACTCCCAAGAGCCACACTCATTTTGTGCTAGCACCCGCCGCACGATGCCTCGGTGCAAGGCCAATGCTGGCACTGGAGTGGCCAAGAAAAGGGTGGTTGCATGTTCTAATTAAATAATTGTAGGCCATTTTTAATCAGTTTGGCAAAGAAGAAAGAGGTTTCTTTAAAGAAAAACAAAACAAAACAAAACAAAAGGGGGTTTTAACATCTCCATGCACACACACTGGTATAAAACTCCTCTGGCCTCACGCTTAAATTTTTGGTTGGAAACATTCCACTGTGATATTTTTATTCTGAAAATGAATTGGAAACAACTGGTAGTGGTAAATCTCCTTACACACACACACAAGGTGCCGCATGTGTGAGGAACTGACCTTTCTGTGCAAATCCTCCGGCAGCTTAAGGCCTTTCGACGCGCTGAATCGCTCCATCAGTGTTTTCATCAGGCTGCTGTTGGAGCCTGAGAGCAGCCAGAGGATCCTCTCCACGTTGTAAGGCTCCTGGGGTAACAAGACAATAGGTGAGCAGCAGAAATTCAAGCATCTGTCTTGGGGGGAGAGCACCTATGTGGATTCTCTGATGTCTAATTAGGGTTGAGGTCGTACTGCCACCTTTTTCTTGGTGGAAGCTGGGGTGGGTTTTGTGTCTTCCCCTTGCATACCTACATCCTAAGACAAGTCTTTGGGAACACGATGTCTTTCAGACCTCTGACCTGTCAGAGCAGTCTGGCAGTGACCATCAGATTAAAAAAAAACTAATGAAGGGATGACTGATAAATCAGCGGTGCGACCACAACTGTACAATCACCTTGAGGAACCCAGGCTAATAACATACTCTGTATTTGAGAACCAGAAATATCCAGCTGTTTACTCAGTGTTGCAGATGCTGCTGTGAGTCACTCAGCTCCCGCGTGACTTAATGAGACACCCAGCTCCCTGCAGGGCTGACCGATAATCTTTATGAACATATAAGGCACATATAGGGCCTGACTGGCCTGTATAGCTATGTAGCAATCGGTGTTGCAACACTGCAGTAAAACCCAGTGCAAGACCATACAGGAGGGTCTCAGAACAATTTTACTGCTTACTGTCTCATTCCTGCACACTCACAAGCACCAAGAAACATGAATCCAGGTGGTTTGGCCAAGATACCTTGTAGGAACAGACAGGACAAGGGGCACCGACTACCAAGTCCTCATCATATCTCCTGGGTTCAAGTGCTGCTTTTGGATGAGCTCTTTATACCTTTTAACAGCTGATGGTGCCTGTGACCTTTTGTCTCTCCATCCTGTCCTACCTTGGCGAGTCACCAGGGCTTACTCAGCCTTTCGTGTCCTTATCTGGGTGGCTTATGGCCCCAGTCCTGTTCTTCATCTTCCCACCATCATCTCCCAGAGCCTCCAGCCTGTAATCTTCAGTCTAGTCTAGGCGTAGCCTGCCCTTTGCTTTAGGCTGTCCCCTGTTTAAGACAGTCCTCCACTTCCCAACCTGGCTGTCCTGAGAAGCTATGTGCCTGGACTTCGATGATCTGCTACTGGAGGTGCCTCCAGCACCATTCTCTTGACACCGCTTCTTGTGTCCTTCTTTCTGCTGCTCCCACTTCCAGACCTTCCCCTTCACCCTCCATTTGTACCAGCCTTATGGTTTCCACTACAGATCACTACACTGACACCACTAAGTTGAACTGGGCCAGGACACTGGTGCAAGCACTGGCCTTGCCATTTAAGTTATTAGCCAGCTCTCTGGTGTGGTTTTGTCCCATGCCACTAGAGTTGTCCAGGAGAATGTCCGGGCCCAGTTTGGAGGACAGATCATGCTAGGGACTGTTCCCAAGGAAAGTTTGGGCATGTCAGCATGAGCTGCATGGTGCTTCCTGACCTAGACTATATCTGCTTCACCTTCAGCTCTTCAGTTAGTGTCTAACTGGAAAGTTTTCTCTGCTTTAGCGTAGTCTGCAGAGGCAACCTAAAGAGGTTGTGCACTTTCTTTCCAAATCCCGACTGGACAAAGCCCTGAGCAACCCGGTCTGACCTCAGGACTGACCCTGCTTTGAGCAGGTCCTAACTAGATACCTCCTGAATTCCCCTCTAGCATGAATGATCTGTTGAGCTATGGAAACATTTGCATGGATGCTTCAGATGTGAGCTGAACAATGATGTCCCATGCAGCAGTGGAGAAGGATGTGCAGAAGGATACCTCCATCCAGCTCCTTGGGAATCTCTGGACACAACCTTGTCTGGCTGCCTCCCTCATGAGCCCAATATCTGGTACATGCTTAGGTGCTTCAGCAGACCAGTGCTACTGAAGGGACACGGGCCACGAGAGGAGTCCAGCTACCCTTTGAGCTCTGAGGAGCCCCACAAATTCATGCCCTTGGGAGGAAAGTCAAGCTGCAGACCACAGCAGCCTGGTGATAAGAGCATAATGTCTTCCCAGTGTGTTTAAACAGATTTTGGAAAATCCAGGTAGTGTAAGGCCACTTTGGTCACTTGTTTGGAAGTAGATCCAATCCCTGTGGATCACAGGGTAGGTATGAAAGGTGAGATATTTGTTTCCAGGTGTTTGGTTTCTGTACCTCCATGACTTTTCATTTCTGAGGCCTTTGCCTGCCTGCTGAGACTTGTTTTGCTCTGAGCAAGCTGCAGATGGCCATAGATGAGGCATTTCTTCAGGGCTTCCCTACCTTCTTCCTGGTCTCTTCTCTTGCTCTTGGTGGAGCCTTTCAGAAGCATCAACAAAGCCCCTGAGGCATGATGAGATTTATAATTTTCTAAGTAAGTGTCACATTTTGAGAAAATGTTCTTCTCTTGCTAAACTTGCACCTAATGAAACCCCAGAAACCTAGCTTTTAACGATGAAGACTACAAAGTCAAGCCCTAAAAAGTGAGGAAGAAGGTGTTTGATCCTTCTCAACTCAGCAGTCTGCAGCATAAATGCTCAATATGAGTCACACCTCTTAATGCATTGCTGAAAGGCATTGCCAGTGTCAGAATTACGCTTTCATAAACCAGGTAGAACAGAGTATGAGGGGAAAAAAAATTATAATATTTGGTATTTTCCCATTTTGGTCAATTCATTACATACCTGAATATCCATGGCTGATGCTAATGTAGCCTTCACGCTCTCTGACACTGAGAAATCTCCATGTTGAACAGTCCTATGAATGATGTCATTGCTGTTAACCACAGCAACAAGTCGAATAGGAAGACCCATTTTCTGGGCAATACAGCCAGCTAAAAAAAACATGAAAAAATACATGCATGCTTGATGAAGAAAAGATTCAAAAGAGATTTAGCAAAGAAGTCATTGTACAAATTGATTGAGCATGTAGTTCAGAAGCAGATGCAAATGACATTCCCTAATGGGCTTTGGGATATCTGTCTTTAATGTTTTGGTAGAGTACCAGATTGTAAAATCCAGGGATGCAATGCTCCGCCTGCCATTGAACACTGACCTTTGGGCATCTCCACATTTAAAGATGGATGGGCAGGGGACCAAGAGGTCAGGTAGTTGCCATTCAAGCAAGAGAGATGAAGCTTTTGCGCTCTGGCAGCTTGTTAATGCTGCCTCAGATGGGCAGCCTGGAAATACAGTGAATGCAGTTGAGTGTGTTGAATCCTTTATTGCTTTCATAAGACTATTTTGGGATAGAGGGAATCAAGGACTCACATTTAGAAGGCCAGATTATGCAACTAAGAGCGGTTCTCTTGACTGTGTACTACCATGCAAACCAGAATAGGACCAGGCAGGACTCCACACCTCTGTTAATGTCTCACTTAGGAAATCAGAGCCACGGTATTTTCCCTCTTTTCTGGATCAAACACATTCTGTCCTCTTCTAATGTGCCCATCCTCAAGATAGCTACAGTCATCATCAAGGGGTGGTTTGGGATTTTCTACACCTTGCATCAGTGACATCTAAATGAGTAATAACCACACATGAGTAATAAAATATAAGTGGTTCTGAAGAAATCCTACCAGAGAGTGGGTGTTTTAATAAATAGCAATACCCAGAATCTGCAAAGTGTTTTTAGTCCATAGGTCACAGCACTCTCTCTCTTCTATATCTAACCTATCTTTTTTCCCTTCACCTGTAATATTTCCTCCTCCTCCTGTTGGCACAACAATTTCCACCACTGGTAGTGGGGTGGTATCCAGGGATGGGGCACACTGAAAGTAAGCGTAGAAGTGGTGAGCAATCTGCACCATAATCCTAGACCAATTGACTGAATTCAAGCTCATCAGATTGTATTTTCTGGCAAAGTCGACATCAGTGAACAGTTCCTTGATCGGCTCATCGATTTCATCACTGTTCCCATGAGCTGTCAAAAGGGGAAAGGAAAGATTAGATCTGTCAACATCAGCGCATCAGGTACAAGGTGTTTCTGCTGGGAAATAGGGTCAGTCTCAAGCCCTGGGTTTTGCTGCAGCCAAGGGCATCCTGAGCTGCCCATCTGCCTCAGGGGCTGTACGAGCCAGGGGTTGAGCAGCACCGTGTGGATGCCAGGTGGTTTGTGCAGACATTGTGCCCTGCGCTCTTGTCTATGCCAAGCATATATTTGCCAGGAAGGCAAATGCCTGCATCCCCTGTGAGATGCCAAGGTGAGACCTGGCTGAGCAGAGGCGTCTGTGGGACAGCATAAGCACCCCGTGGTGATCCCCATCATGGGGGTAGGGGATGGCCCACCCATGAAAGTGAAGGGACAGAGGGAAGGAGTCACTCTTGATGCTTTTAGTGCCAAGAAATGGTACTGAATTCAGTGCAGCTAAACAGCAACCACCTGCATGGAGGCAGGTCTGATCTGTGGCCAGGTGAAAAGGAAGCCTTGAACCACTTTTCATGAAAGTGGGGATGTCTGCTATAGGTTCCTATTAGCCAGACAGCTGGGTACGGTGGCCGTGATGGCAATGACCCATCTGGTTGCAACTGATAAAGCAGCAGCCCCCTGAGACTTTTAGGGTCATGGTTTTGACAGAGCAGGGCTATAAAGTGGACAGTCCAACAGTAATGCCAACCAGCAAAGACATGGACGTTGTCTTCAATGACGGTGGTCATCTGAAGTTCCTGTATCTGAGTGCAGAACCCCTTGGGCAGCAGAACAAAGATGTCCATGTTCTTCTGCCCTCTCACACTCTCAATGGCTGAGCTCCCCGTGTCCCCTGAAGTCCCTGTTTCAAAGTGAGGGAGAATCAAGAAAAGCAAAAAATTGATGTGTCAGTCAAACCTGCATCATTGCACTTTAAGAAAAATGCTCCACGAGATGTTTTTGGCTAGAGCAGCCACCCCGGCATTGCCCAGAGATCACTCACCAGCCACCCATGAGTCAATACCACCCCAGGACATCTATGGGGAGGGCCGTGGGATGATGGCTCTCAAGGTAAAATCCTGCCGGGAAGTTTTACATCCCACCAAGAGGCATACTCACCCACCAGAATAGTGACATGCTTCTGCTTTTTCTCCAAGAAGTACTGTAAAAACTGCCCCGTGCAGGACAAGGACAGATCCTTAAAAGCGTAAGTAACCCCGTGCCACAGCTCCAAAATGTTCAGCCCATCTTTCAGTCTGGACAGATGGACGACGTCCTTGTGTCTGAACCTGCTGAAGGCCCTGTCAATCAGGTCTAGAGGGAAAATGGTTAAAGGGGCAGTTAGATTGGGTAAAGGAGTATTTTTCTGACCCACGGCTTCCTGCATCTGTGCTCTTCATGCTCCTGGAAAGCCTTCTGCACAACCAAAGACTCTCAGTTGCCGGAAAGGTGACAGATATCCAACAAGTTATTCTTAGTTATTAGGAGTAAACCAGCCCACTTCACTGTCTTTGATAGCTCTACGGTGAGAGACCCCAGGGGACACCTGACAAAATCAGAGCAAACTGTCTTAAATATAAAATACAGGAAACAAATTTTATCATAACATGCTGTTGAGACAGAGGTTGTAGCTGCCCTCTAGTGGAAGTGATAGCTCTTAAATGTTAAAAACGTTAAAAACATTAAAAACTGGCTGTCAATGAGAGCGTGGAACAGCAGAAAGCCCTGGTGGGAAGGCAGGTCTGGAGCAGCGAGTAGGACCACGGCATCAGCCATTGCTATTGCAGTCACCACAATCCCTATTTGCACACAGGGGACACCTTTTCCAGAAGGTAATAAGCCCCAGTAAGGTGACAGAGAAGAGGGTACAGAAAGGAGCAGGCAATGGTGCAACAGGCTTTGTCCTCTGGGGTCTGCGGAGAGGGTGAGGCAAAGGCAGGCAGATGCATCTGAACACCCCGAAATCCTCGTGCACATCCCTGCGAGCAGCTCCCTGCAGGGCTGAGACTCACCGTTGAGACTGCTCCGCGGGACCAGCTCGGCCGTGATGAAAAGGGAGCACAGCTCCTTCACCAGCTCCGGGTAGGAGAGGCAGCTCCACCTCCGCAGGGTGTCCCCGTCCAGCGAGGGGATGTGCTGGGGCATGAAGAGGCCCCCGTCAGGTGCGTAGCCAGAGAAGAGGGCTCCCTCAAAGTCAACGGCCCCTGTGCCTCCCCGTGTGCTGACGTACTCCATGGGTCCTGTGGAAGCGTTGCACTCACTGCCAGGGCCGCAGAGCATCCCCCACACTGGGAACAGCCCCACATCCCTGACTCCCCCCAACACTTCCCATGTGGACAGACAGAGCTCCTCAGGGAAGAAAACACCTCTTCCCCTAAAAAGTTCACACTGCGGTGAGCTAGACTGGACAGAGTCAGCGGAAGGCACACAGCGTTTTGTGGGTGGTGGAAATGCTGGAGATTTGCACGGAGGTGGCTTGGAGCCTCCTCATCCCGCTTTCCCTGTGCCCTTCCCACCCTGCCCTGGAGACACTTCCTAGCCGGAGCAAAAGCCCTGACAGTGCAGCAGTCACTGCACGAGCACGTCATGTCCCCTGCAGGCTAACGGCAAAAGCTGGAGTTTTAAAATATAAAAAAAAATTAAATAAATAAAATAAGAGGAAACAACTATGTTTTTCGAGCAGGCTGATTTTGTTCAAAGGGGTTAAACTAAGGACAGGATTCAACTCAGCGCAGGAAGGGCTGAGCTAAATCCGCTGGCTTCATGCAAATCCCACCGAGCAGCCGCGGGCGCTGCTGGGAGAGGCCCCCTCTCGCCCCGATCCCATGAACCCCTGCATCCATTCCCACCTGGGGCACTCTGGCCAACACTGCAGCCCCTCGGCACAGCACGGCACGGCACGGCACAGCTGCAGGCCACTTGACCCCACGCAGAGGCAGGAAAGTGACTGAGCAACTCGCCGCCACTACCGCTTGCAACCCAGCCACCCTTTGCACTTGTGCTCACGGAAAACTTCTCCCCGTTGCAACTCGCCAAGGTTCCTCTCGCCGCGGCGCAGCTGGTGGACGTGGCTGTCCTGCACCGATCCTGGGAATGGGAATATGTGGGAAAGATGGAGTCAAGCTGTTCCTGGTGGTGCCGGGCAGCAGGGCAAGGGACAGCAGGCACGAGCCGCAGCTGCGGAGAAATCTAGTTAAGTATTAGGACATAGCTTTTAACCATGAGGGTGGTCAAGCATGGGGCTTGGAGGGCTTATTATCGCCAGTGTAACCCTGGAGAAACTCAAAATTCAACTAGGGAAGCACTGAGCCACCTGATTTAACTGTGAGGTTGGATTTAAATTTGAGATTGAACCTGCTTAAAGCAGGGTTTGGGTCAGAAACCTCCAGAGGTCCCTTCCAACCAAAATCAGTCTGTAATTCAGCTGTGCAAAGCCAGGTGTTCAGCCTGCAAGGCTGGGACATCATAACAGCCCCGTCCCACCAATGTGGAAACTGAGGCACAGGAGGCAGAGGGGGCATGTGCGGGGCTGTGCAAAAAACCTCAGTTCTCCTTTGCAGGGAAGAGCTGTGCATGCCTTTTCTTACTTTTTAGTTTAATAAATAATAAGTGTTTTTGAAGTGCAAGGTCAGCACAGGACAGGTGGCTGTGTGGACCTGGGGTGCAGCTCAGCTTGTGCTGCTGGAGCACGCATGGGGACTTCAGCCTGGGGAGGCAAGGTGCAGAGGTACAAAGGATGGCTGATAATAACCAGCTAGAAGCCAGAAGCCCACATCTGCAGTAAGGAACACACCGCCTGCCGGAGCATCGGAGTCTGACGCAACATGTGTTGCCTCTTTAACTCTGGCCAGTAACTGGAGCCATGAGAAAACTCTCTGGTAGAGAATGGTCCAGCCCTTGCCCTGAGCAGCAATGTGGAAATGGGTTTTTCTACCCCCAACATCCAAAATGGACTGTTTCTGCAAGCTCCTCAGCGGGAGGCGGAAGCTAAATTTCAGGCTCTGGGCTAAGTTGCCCTTGATGGTGTTGCTCAAGGTCGAACAGGGCAGCTGTAGCAGAGCAGGAAGCAAACAGCAGCTTTTTAATAATACATCTGAGCTTACCCAATGGGCCAGAGCGGTGTTAATAGTCTCCATTTTCTGAGTACCTCTAGGAAATCAGCTAGAAAAGGCGCTACTTATTTCTAATTATTTAAATTCTAACACCCAACCAGCCTGCAGCTTCCTACCATAGGGAGATCTCTGTGTCCAACATTTCTCATGGCGTTGCAAAGATGAAGCCTGAGCCATCCAAACCTGCTGTGGCCTCAGGGTCGTCCCCATACCTGCAGCCACTGGGTCCTTATGGCACACTGATGTGTAGGGGGGTGCTGACCCCATAATGGGGATCTGTCCCCATCCCAAATGTGCATCCAGGTCCTTTTACAAGGAGCTGGAAAAGACAGGGAGCAGGGCAGGACCTTGCTCTTCAGGGATGGCTTGGGTTTAAATCAGTAGTGAAACCTCCCCAGGCCCACCCCTGGAGTCACCAAAAGCCTCCAGGGTCACCTCCATTTTGGGGACATCAGCCACTCTCCTCAGCTGGCCCCAATGTGCAGGGCAAATCCCACCTTGGCAAAGCAGTGTAAAGAGATGTTCTCATACCCATGTGTTTTTAATGTCCTGTGTATTTTTGGAAGGTAAATGATCCTTTAATACCCGGTCGGGTTAGTTATTAGTCCCTTCCTCCTTTACCACCCCTGAAAGGGGTTTTTCCCCATTGTGCTCTAGTGGTAGCTGGTGCAAAAAACTTCAAGTAGCATCTCTGGAGAAAACAGTGAAGTAATAGAAATAAAGAAAATATTAAAAGCTGCGGGATATGTGATTCACCTCCTCTACCCTAACCTCTCCCGTGACAACATGTGGAGGTGACTTAGGGATTTTCCTTCCTTGCAGCAGTCTCTGGCTATGCAGAGGCAGAGCACACTTTGAGCCTAGCTTAAATTTAGGCTAGAACAAGGAAAGGATCAAATCCCTAGGAAAAGATGCACAAGTTGATAGTTTTTATTACCAATACAATAATTTAATATCACCACTGTGCATCTGAGCATCTCCACAAGGTTCACCTGGCACACCTTGACAGGGTCTCACCTACTCCTACCACCATGGGACTTTATGCCTCTGGGTATTTACTCCCTGTACATCTAATACTTTTAAAGTGTGCATCAGCTGTGTGAGATAATGTCACTGATTCATCTAATTTTTCTTTTTTTTTTTTTTTCAGATGAAGAGTTTACAATGAGATTGATGACCCCTTCAACACTACCTCCCTTTGGGGTGCGTGCAAGAACCCCACAAAAAAAATGGGTTGTACCAGGATACCCGCCGTTCTGCGCTCGGAGACAGAAATAACAGCAAGGCTGTTGCCACAGCTTTATCTATGCCCAGGGCCTATCAGTGGTGATAGCCCTCGCTAATGAGATCGTCGGTTAATGCTGTGATGGCAGGGATTGCTTATGTGGCAGCCACAGGTGAGCACAGAGCACAGGGGACAGTGACTTTGATTGGGAGGGCTTTTCCCATGCCCTGCAAGCTCCATGCATTCATGTTTAAAATGCCATTTCTTTAACATTATTTTGAATTTCAAAAGAAAGGAAGAGAAGAGTGCACCCATGCTGCTGCACATCAGCCCACCAGGGCTTATCCACTGCAGCAACAGACCAGGAGCCGGAAAATGTAACAGCTTTTAATTAACCTAGGTTTGCCCGGTGTCTCCATATTCCTGCTGGAATTTGCATTTCCACTTTGGACCTTGTCTATTCTGAGCAGTTTATGCTCTTTGGACTCACCTGTCAGAAATGAGCTCTACTTGCAAACCCCAGCTAAGGCTGCTGTCAGACTTTTCCAACTGTTTTTAGTACTGCATCTGTTTTCATCCCTCCAGACAGAATTTCCTCAGCCTCTCCACTCACCAAAGGCATCCCAAAGTGTGACAAGGACCAAGGAAGCAGAAGAGCACAGAAAGCAGTAAGAAGCCAACTTTTTTCCTGTGCCAGTCCCCCAAAATTTCAGGTCCCACGCCAGATCATTGCAGCACCCAAAGTAAAGCACTGCAGCACCCTCAGCTTCGTGTTTGCTGAGCAGCTTTCTATCCTCGCCACCAGTGGGACCCTCTATATGTCCCAAGCACAAGCAAGGCCTTGGGTTTGGGTCCCCTTCCCATACCCCCAGCAAAACATGCCCAGGCCCAGGAGCGCTGGGGATCACAGGCTGTGCCAAAGCCACCAGTGAATCCCCGTGTCACTAGATGGCGGCAATGCCTTGCATCCACGGAGGAGATGCACGAACGCAGCCTGGGGGGAGCCTTGCTCTGCTTGAACTCAGCCTTTCCCACCCTCGCACAGGTCCCTCCACTTTTTGGGCCACGGACACCCAGACATCGCGCTGAGATTTCAAGCAACAGCCAGGAATCACCTCTCCAAAAAGCCCCATTTTGGAGCCGAGGAAGAGGAGGCAGGGGCAATGTCCTGCAGCAGGATGCCACGCTATGAAGATGGGTGGCCTGAGCCAATGCAAGGACTCATTGAGGCAGGAAAGAGGTTGTTCATGTTCACCCCATCCATCCTGGGGTTTTATCATCCTCCTTCCAGCCTGGTCCCTACTCCCCTGGGCGTCTCTGGAGCCTACCTCCAGGGAGAGACTCAGAAAGGGGCACATGGAAAGAGCCCAACTCACAACCAGGACCAGAACGCAGCAAATTTAATTTAAAAAAAAAATCACATAAGCCTGGAAAGCACAAAAATCTCCCTTTTGTCTCCCAGTCCTGTGTCTGCCAATGAGTTAGCTGGTGTCTCAGACCTGTAAGTCACCCAAGCAATGCTGGGCAGGTCCAGTAAGTGGGTGGTAAGTGTCATGGTTTGGGGTTTTGCAATGCCACTTACTACTCCGTACAGAGTATGCCCCAGTTATGTTGTCTGAGAAAAAATATATAAGCTTGTCCCTGGGGGTGTATGAAGGAGTTTTGTGTCCCTCCCTCCCCTCTGATGCACAGAAGCGTGGACTTTCACAGAGAAAACAGGGAAATTCCAGGTAAAAAGTGTAAGGTTCTGGCCAGAAATCAAACTATTATAGCTCTGTCTTTCTCAGAGGTAGACCCACATGTCAGTGAGGTTCAGGGACCCATAGCAGGAAGGGAGCTAGGAATTTTGCAGAGAGTGTCTGCAGCCGCACAGGCAGATGCACACCCATAATAATTTGTTCAAGCCTCATGTCAAGGAGATATAAGGCAGAAATGTAAATTGTAAATGAATTAAAGTCCATGAAGCTGCCCCTTTGTTCCCTCTTTCTAAACGTGTTATAAATTGCAGGCATCTCAGCTGACATGATGTAGGACTTCCACGTGGGTCGACTCCTCTTCTCACCTACAAATGTGCACACACATACTTTTCCACCTCCAGTTCTGGTGATTTTGAAGAGCAAGGATCTTCCAGCACGTCAGCCCTTTCCCCACGACTGGGTGCGACGCTCTTTCCTCACTGCGAGGTGTTTCACAACAGGCTCAAGGACATCTGTGTTGTGCTTTGGGTCTTGTAGACCAAAGTGCAGGACCCACTCGTAAAGGCAGAGCAGAAAGGGAGCACGAGGATGGGATTACGCAATGCTGGCTCCCATGGTGGGACGTTGAAGACGCTGTTACCTGACGAGGGTTGTGAAATCTGGTCCTACTACACCAAAGTTTTTATTAAACAAAATCTGCAGTCCCATAGGATATGGGCTCTATGGCCACCCACCAGGGACTTGACAAGGAAGATGCTGTGGAGGCTGAGCAGTTACAGCATGTTTGCTTTATCAGCTTTTCCAGGTGACTTTGGGAAAGTCATTCAGTCTCTGTGCACTGCATCATGTATAAAATGGGGATACTTGTGCTCAGGGAAATGCTTTGACTATAGCAAACATTGGCAGCAGCACCAAGCAGTATATGCACAGAGGCAATCCTGGACTTCATCCACAGCTCTGGCCTTGCTGGCACTGTGGTCATTTCCAGCGGAGCGTCTCTCTGGCCGTGAACCTGGTGAAAACTCAGGTGCTCTCAGACTCCATGCAACCTGTCACTGCCTTCCTTGAGGCAGGGTGATGCCTCAGCACCTGGTTTGTGCATTACTCTTGTGTCACTGCTTTCCCCGGCCTAGGAGCACCCTCTGCCAAGGAAGGTCACCTTAGAGGCTTTTGTTTGGACTTTCATTTATTTTAAATATAAACTGTGGTTATATGTTTGGCTCAGAGAGAGACAAGAACACTGGTCTTTGGCACAGCACATCAGCACATTCACTCTGGAGTGGTGAAGATAGCAGGGTGATGGTCACACCGGACCCTGAGGCTCCATTAGATGTTATGGATGTGGAACACCAAATCAATTGTTTTGGCAATGTTACTACATTTATGAAAAGCCATTTCAGGGAACGGGACATTCATATAGTGCATGTGTGTGGTAAGATGGGCTGTACATCAGGACTCCTGTGCAAATGATGTCCAAGTGGCAAGCAGTGATAGGTAGTGTTCCTCAGGGATTGGTACTGGGACCACTACTATTTAACATCTTTGTTGGCGACATGGATATTGGGATTGAGTGCACCCTCAGCAAGTTTGCCGATGACACCAAGCTGTGTGGAGTAGTCAACACGTTGGAGGGAAGGGATGCCATCCAGAGGGACCTGGACAGGCTTGAGAGGTGGGCCAGTGCAAACCTCATGAAGTTCAACAAGGCCAAGTGCAAGGTCCTGCATGTGGGTCAGGGTAATCCCATGCACAAATGGGTGGAGAATGGATTGAGAGCAGCCCTGAGGGGAGGGACTGGGAGGTGTCGGTGGATGAGAAGCTCAACTTGAGCTGACAATGTGGACTTGCAGCCCAGAAGGCCAACCACATCCTGGGCTGCATCAAAAGAAGTATGGCCAGCAGGTTGAGGGAGGTGATTCTGCCCCTCTACTCCGCTCTCGTGAGACCCCACCTGGAATACTGCATCCAGCTCTGGAGCCCCCAGCATAAGAAGGACATGGACCTGTTGGAGTGGGTCCAGAGGAGGGCCACAAAGATGATCAGAGGGTTAGAGCACCTTTCCTCTGAGGACAGGTTGAGAGAGTTGGGGTTATTCAGCCTGGAGGAAAGAAGACTCTGGGTAAAGATTATAGCAGCTTTCCAGTATCTGAAGGGTGCCTACAAGAAAGCTGGAGAGGGACTTTTTACAAGGGCATGTAGTGATAGGATGAGGGGTAATGGCTTCAAACCGGAATAGAATAGATTTAGAACAGACATTAGGAAGAAATTTTTCACTATGAAGCTGGTGAGACACTGGAACAGGTTGCCCAGGGAAGTTGTGGAGGCCCCATCCCTGGAAGTGTTCAAGGCCAGGTTGGATGGGGCTTTGAATAATCTGGTCTGGTGGGAGGTGTCCTTGCCCATGGCAGGGGGCTTGGAACTAGATGATCTTTAAAGTCCCTTCCAACCTAAACCATTCTATGATTCTATAAATTGTAGGGCACACAGACAGACAGGCTCCTCCTGATGCCTGTATGGGCCTGAGTACCTCTCCTTGACTGCAACCCGCTGTGAGCAGTCATTAAATGAGCCACTGTGCTTGATAAATCAGGATCGAGAAGAGCATGGGCCAGCTGGAGAGATTAGCACAAGCCCAGAGCAACAGCCAGGTGCCCCTCCAGGACTGGAGTTCATCTGACCACCTGTAGGCACTTGGAGGCTGCTGCTCTTTCCATCCCAACGTACAAGTCTCCATTTGGTCAGACAAAGATTTGCTTATCCCCACTGTGTCTCAGGGGCTCTATATGTGCCTGGATCAGACAGAAAAATCTGCACTGCAAACGTGGTCATGTGAGATGAAACATATTTGCATTGGTTAAATGTTTACTGGCTCTGCCTTGGGGGAACTCTTCCACACCTCTGAGAACATTAATTGCTAATGGCTCCACTTCTTTTCCAACATTTTCTTTCCCTGCCCTGCCACAAACTAGCTCCATAAGCAACAAGCACCATTTTCTGCCCTTGTCCCCTGACTTCATGAGCTAGGTGGTGGGATGGAGGACAGCCTCGTCCCACCAAAGGCCAAGCTGCAAGGGCAATACATGCCTTCTGAGGGCATGAACAAGGGTCCATGTGCCTGGAGAAAGGCAATGGCACTGCACCACAGATGTTTGAGGCAAGAGAGTGGGAGGTGAGTGGCACGGCCAGCAGCTTTATTCCTGCAATAAGGCATGACCCCAACAGCAAAGGCCAGCTCTTCTGTAAGCTCTGCTCCCCAGGTGTTCATTGGCAAGAAAAGCCAAGGCAGTGATAGGTCTCATGCTATCAGGGAAAGCGCTGCCTTGCCCTTGGAGAAGCAATACTGAGCCTTTGCTCCCTTTGGAACCTTTGTAACAAGGTGACAAGGGCTGAGCGCTGCCCTTCACTGAATTTTGGCATTACCATAAAGCTTTATCAAGTGGCAGCGCTCTGTACAAGCTGCCGCTTTGGCCGGTCTTTTCAAGGCTCTGATAATGACATATCTAATCTAAAGCAATATGAAGTGGTGCTTGCATGTCTACAGCTTGGAAGTTACAGCTTGGAGGCGGCCAGCCTCCAGGATACCGCCGCAGCTGTTTTAAAAAGAGAAAAAGCTGGGAAAGGCGCCGTGTTTCATTTAAGTGCTGTCTTAGTAATGCAGCACAATGAAAACGTGTTGAAAATCAAGAGGGACAGAGTTCATGGCAGCAGCAGCATCTTTTCCCATCCCATCCAACCGTTCAAAGCAATGCAGCCATGTGGCCTGCTGAAGAAACCGTTCTTCCTCAAGGTTAAAAATAATCAGACCAAAGATATGAAAACTGGGAAGCAGAGCAAGTTCCCAGGTAGAACCACATCAGAAATAGGGATGACTCAAGTAATAATATGGATTGAGACAGAGGGAAGCCCATCTGGGGAGCTGTGATTGGCAAGCTTGTAACCAAGCTCTTCGAGAAATGGCTAGGGGGTGTCCAACTGGACCTGCATTGGAGAAATCCATGACTGAATCAGCAAAAGCCCTGGCTTGTAGCCTTTCACATTTGGGCTAAGAAAATCCTGGCGTAGAGCCCAGTTCCAGCTTCCCAAAGCACTGACATGAAAACAAAGGCTTCACAAAGTCTGGGGAGTCACCAGTGGGATAGATAAGAAGAGCAAAGGAGGAGGTAGAGGTGAGGTGCATGAAGACATTCCCAGACCTCCACAAAGCTGCCAGGTACCCCATCCTGGGCTACAGCAAAGTGCATCTCCCCACACAGTGCTCCAGCTGTAAAGCAGTTTTCAGAGTTCAGAGCTTAAATCAAGTTTTAGTACAGACTGGCAGAGGCAGAGAAGGATTTTTGCTGCAGGAGCCCTGAGAAGCAAAGAAGTTTTACATGTCCACATCTTTGATTCAGGTGCAAAAAGCAGAAATAAAACACTTGTGTCCTTTTTTCTGACAAGCTTCTAAGAGCCTATGCTTTATTTTCAAAGCAACTTAAACATGGAGGTACCTGCTGGCTTCCCACAAGAAGTAGCCACCTCAATAATTTTTGAAAATTATCCATGCCTTTTCTCTTTCTACAAACCAGGTCCAGGTTTTAGGGTATAGATTTAGTTGTAATCAAATGGTCAACTGACACGGCCTTGTGTTAATGGAAATCAGGTGCATTTTCTTGGCCATGGAAAGTTAAAGTCATGTCATGTTTTAAAAGATCCTGTATTCTGGTGGAGAGATGCAAAAGTATTCTGAACTTTGCTATTGAGATTAAGTTTATCTCACCTGACGTTTGCTCAGCAGGCCCGGCTAGATAATAATTACCCTGGCCAAATTTCATTCAGTAAGGGTTTCTTCTTTTTTTTATAAGAACTTCTGCATTTGTTCACCAGGGGAAATAAAAGAACATGAGTCCAGCAGAATACTCACAGACAAAACAGAGTTTTTATTTTTTATCATTGAAAAAAAATCAGTTGGTTACATTTCCAAACCCTCCAGCAGTGATCCATAGCTCACAGTTATCCAACGCACCTAAGCTGGGAGCATAGACATATTATATCTATCCACCGTAAGTGGGAAGAGGAGAGGATACCTGCAAAAAATAACTTGGGTCCCAAGTGGGGTGAACTCTCTCATGACTTGCCCATTTCTGCCAGCTACCAAGAGAGTCCTGAACAATTATGTTCTCCTTTCAATATTTGGTGGGCAACATCCAGACTTTAGGAGCCTGGCCTGCCCAGGGGGAGTTCTCACCTAGTTTCTGGTGGTTTTCTAAGTTCTGCTGCCCAGATTAAGCATAGGGTGTCCCCATGAAGAAGACACTGAAAAGGGATGTGTGGTAGCACAGCCCCACATGACCCCAGGGTATTCACCCAGGATGGGGGAAAAAATTAAATGCAATTCATAAGGTGACGTCATTCCTGTTGGGAAGCAGGGGATAAAAAGGAAAATAGCTGAAAAGTTGTCTGGAGAAATGGCTGAATCAACCCCCCATGAGCGCTCTCTGAACCCGCTGGGCCCCCACTGCAGCACAGAGGGATGATCTCCCTCACGCATGCACACACCCCCAGCCAACTTCACCCACTGCCCGCCCCACCGGCAGACACTGCATGTACTAATTAACCAGAAACTGAGGCTGAATGTAGCCTGGGCAGCATCACTGTTCACCACTGCAGTGCAGAGAGTGGAGGTGGGCGGCTGGGGAGGGCTCTGGCAGTTTCTCCAAATTGGAAGGAGACAGATTTTTTTCACACTCATCCGTGATTTCACTTTAAAAAAGGCCAAAGATGCTATAAGAAGGCAGAATGGAAGAATTTCAGAGGAGAAGGCATGTGAGTGAAAAGGGGGAAAATCCCTCAGCTGGTGACTTTGGGAGGGAAGAGGAATTCACTGGGGCAGAGGATGAGACGGGAGTAAGAAGGTGCGCCTGGGAGTCCAGACCCAGAGGATGGATGCTCAGATGCCACGCAGCAACCTGGGATCCTCAGAGAAGGGGATCACACTGGGAGAGGAGCCTAGCCCCAAGTCCTGCCTTGGAGGGAGGAATGGGGATCAGCTTGGAGGTTGCTGCTGGCCCTACATGTGATGTGGCATTTGGGAGGAACACAGCTCTGAGGGCTGGGATGCTCCTTCATACATAAGTGACTGTGGCTCCTCTGGGGAAAGGAGAGGAAAGGGCGTTTTAGCGGTGGCTCCTGGCAATAGCCTTGGTTGATCACTAATGGCACCAGTCCATCTATCCACACAAAACCCCTTTCTGGAGGCAAGGCCATAGTGATGGAGTCTGAATTAAACTGCAGTCTTCAGGATAGGCCAGTTCAGGCTCAGGTTTTGATTGTGAGCTGTGTTTTTGCCTCAGGGGACAATGATGATTTTGTGACTCCAGGGGACATCATAATCCTTCATCATTCTCTCCTCTTCCAGATGCGCGCTTCCAGACTGTAAGCTCATTAGATGATTTGGCTCATTCCTCTGATAATTAACCTCTTTGCACAACTATTTTTTTTTATCATTTGTTTATGGATGCCACGTTGCTACCTCCATAAAACGGGTTTGTGGGATTTTTCCTGCCCCCACGTTGTATATCAAGGTCCGTAAAATGTAGAGCAATTTATCACTGAACATTGCCCAGTTTTATGTTAATGTTTGAACGTGGCCATAAAAGAATTACATCATCTTACCTCTGACCAACCTTTAGGGCAAAAGAACCTTATAAAACCAAGCTCTGCTTACCAGCAAGGCACCTTCTTTTGTGTTAGGAGCACAGAGAGCCTTTCCATCATGAGCTTCACTGGAAAGTATGAACTCCAGTCCCACGAAAATTTTGAGCCTTTCATGAAAGCCCTTGGTAAGTGCCTGCATGCGCTGTGTGCTGCTTTACCTCCACAGATCCCACTAGTATTTGGGAGTCCAACTGTGCTGATGTGTTGATGATGTAGATTGAAAACATCTCTCAGATTTCCTATTTCTGTCTGTCATCCGGCAGTTGTATTTGTATGTGTGTTTTTAAATGCATATGCACGGAGATGTGATCTCAAAATAGAAGAGAAAGCATCTCTCTGGCTGGTGGCTGAAGGTCAAGAGGTGCTGGGTGAAATTATATGGTTTCCAGGAAAACAATCCCAGCAGTCTCTGCAGCCATGGGCCAGTGCAGCAGTGCTGCACACAGGTGCTAAGCCAGCAGGACCTTGGTGGCTTAGGGCAACTGCAGATCTGCCCTGTCAGGCTGTGAAGTTTAAGGGTGAGCAGGACATTGCTCAGGCCGCCGTGCTGCTGCTCAGGGACGCTGCAAAGCCCCACATTCCACCATTGATCAGAAAAATAGTAGTCAGGTTGTTTAAATGCTTAATGATGAATGTGGCTAGCTAGATTTCCACCAGTGTCCATGCCAGGGAATGTGCTCCTGCAGGGCCTCAGGGGGCTTTGCACTACTTCTGCACAGTTATGTGCTAGAGGGGTTCTACCTGTAAGATCAGCTTCAGGATTTGGGAGAAGACTTTAGTGAGCTAGTTCTAAGGGACCCTGAATCTCATAAAAAAGCCCACGTGGTTCCCTCCTTCTGCCTCGATTACTCCATTTTCTCGTCTTGCCTCTCAGTGAAGGAAGGAAAACAGGGTTTCTTCTTTCCCTCCAATGCTTGGCCAGGGAGGTAGCTGTTCTGCTCCCCACCAAGTTGGTGGGACAAGGAAGAAGGCTAGTTCCCACATAAACCCAGGATGATAGCATTTGTTATTCTTCCTCCCCAGCATACTCAGGGCTGTGTGGCCCTTGGGCAACCATCATCCTTGTGAGGCTTTTCCACACTAGAATAGACATCCTCCCAGCTGTGCGTCCCCAAATCCCACCGCGTTCATTTGGCAGCAGCAATCTACCCACCGATGGCTCCAAGGTCCACCTAATGTCTCTTATTCCTGGGCAGGGCTTCCTGATGACCAGATCCAGAAGGGCAAGGACATCAAGAGCATCTCAGAAATCGTGCAGGATGGGAAAAAGTTCAAGATTACTGTGACCACTGGCTCCAAAGTGCTGCACAACGAGTTCACTATTGGCGAGGAGTGCGAGATGGAGATGCTGACAGGAGAGAAAGTCAAGGTGAGTGATCAGCATCTCTTCTACCAGGGCTGCAGGGGCTCAGGGACATGAAATTTCCTTTCTAGCCATCCCCTCTGCACTTGGGCCAAAAGGGGCCAGACCACAGATGTTAAAGCTGATGCAGGACAAAGACCTGGGTAATTCCCCAGCCTGGTTCTGTCTCTCACAGTTTGCATGCATGATTTAATATAATGGGAAGGGGCTAATTGCTGAAACCAAGTCTGTAGATGTGGCACTCACTGCCCTGCTTCCTGCAGGTCCTCAGCAGGTCTCTTAGGGACACATTTCTGAAAATGTCAGTCCATTTCTGAGCCACATTCCTGAGAAACTCAGAGCCCGAGACTCTGAAGTTCCCACTTCCCCTCTTTGCTTTTACAAAACAAGCTCCCCAACGAGCACACCTGCAGATGAAACCTTGCATTTCTAAAGCTATTTTAATAGCCAGTTTGGAAAATACTGGAAGTCAGTGTTTTAACAGCCCATTTGGAAAAGAAGGATAGAGATGCCTTGATAAATTTTTCTGACAGCAAAAGATCTGAAAGATTTGAGGTGGAAAAGGGTTGACTTTCTGTCATGTTGCAACCTTCGTTTTGTTGACTTAAAGGTAGTGCAGGAAAGTTTGCCAATGAATCATAAACCAATAAATCTCTCTTTTTGAGTCCCAGTGGCTGTTAACTTCTCTGCTAGCCTTTTCCGCTGCTTCTGTTTACACTGGGTGAGATGACTTGGCAAGGTGAGGATTTATCACCCTTGAAATTGGGTCAGCTCCCATTCCTGGATATTAGGTTCCGATGGTTCATAAAATGTCAAGACAGCGCCACTGGCAAATATTGCCTCTCACCTCTACCTTGGGACAAGATGATATTGCAGGGACTTTTGAAAGCAGGAGGGGTGATCACCAAAGAAATGTCCCAGTGAATCAGGCTCTGAGAGCCGTACTGGCTGTATCACAATTTCCAGCATCACTGAAGTGGGAAACAGCTATTAGAAGAGTTTTACCCTCCATAAATCAGCAACTCAAGGGCAGATGAACATGTCTTATGGCTGGACAGACAGATGAACAGAAATTTTTTTGCTGGGTTATTTATTTGAGTAATTTCAATGAACTGTGATAGCTGCCCTGGGGCTGCTGCTGCTGTCTGTAGCCTTTTTAAACATACAGCTCCTGGGGGGCAGAGACCCAGCAGATGTGCCTGTCCCTCTGAGAGCTTTCCAGCCATGACTGAATTTCTGAAAGCTCCTTAAACAGTTTCTCACCTTGACCAAGACTCCCCCCAGCCCCACATTATCGCCCAACTACCCGTCACCCCACTCCAAAGGGTGTTGCTGCAGTAATGTGCAATAGGAGGGTGGTGGAGAGGAGACAACATGGCATGCTCTGGGCCCAGCTCAGGTGACTCTGCAGTCCTCTCACTGGAGGCATGCAGGTGGTCTTGGTCTGGGTGCTGCATGAGGAGCTGCCCCAAGGAGCATCAGGGTTGCACGGAGGCACTAGCATTGGCAGGGAAGAGCCTTCCTTCTCCCCCAAAATTCCCCATGCCTGCCTGATCCCTGGAAGTGTTCAAGGCCAGGCTGGATGGGGTTTTGAGCAATGTGGTTTAGTGGAAGGTGTCCCTGCCCAGGGCAGGGGGGTTGGAATTATGCAATCTCTAAGGTCCCTTCTAACTCTAACCATTCGATGATTCTGTGAAAACTCATGTGTTGGTGTGATGCCAAGGGATGCCAAGGATCCCTGCTCTGGCATCTAACAGTGCAGGAGCCATAAGTGAGTCTCAATTTGAAGGGGAGAGACGTAGGTACGGCAGCAAAATCACATCCCTGTAGAGGCCAAAGTAAACATCCATACCCTTGCTGTGTTGCAGTAACCACCAGCACAATGCTCTTTCCTCCTCCTCCCAGGAAAGCCAAAATCACTGGGGGAAGAGCTCGCTCCAAAGAGCTTGTAGAGGGGATGGTGGCAACTCAGTACAGAAGGGGAAGGACAAAATGCAGGAATTGAGATGGTCTCCAGCAATAACATGAATGCCTCTGTCTCCTCCTACCAGGCTGTTGTTCAGCTGGAAGGTAACAACAAACTGGTTGCAAACCTGAAAGGGCTGAAATCCGTCACCGAACTCAATGGAGACACCATCACCAATGTAAGTGTAGAAGAGAGGGGCAATGGCCGGAGTTATGGTGCCTACAGCTGCCCTCAGGGTTCTGACCCTACAAAGCCTACAGAGATGCTGGGGACCTTAGAGAGGTGCTGGAGATGAGCACATGCTTGCACTCAGGCTCTGGAGCCAAAGCTGGTCAGTTGGCCAGGCACTGAAGGCAGTTTTTTGATATAGTCTGATCCCAAAAGCACTCTTTGAGACTCCAATAGGCATTTTTGATCAAAGTTTCACACAATGAGGGCATGTTCTCACCCACCCAGATGTATATGTTTGTGGCTGGGCCTGGCACTTTTGAAGAAGAGAGGTGCAGCAGACTGATACCAGTTGAGGGATGCCAGATTATCCCTACCTACTTTGGAGTATTCATGAAGACATCCAAAGCTTTAATAATTCAGTTTATAGGAGATAGACTGAGGACCAGTCCTGTTTTGATTTGCAAGACAAGATTCTTTCCAAGTAGATGTTGTAGCCGAGTGCCATGAAAAGCTAATGCTTTCCATTTGTATTTCAGACGATGACCATGGGAGACCTTACCTACAAGAGAATCAGCAAGAGAATCTAGACAGCGTGCACACGGCAATCATTTTACTGTGTAAAATGTGTCCATTAAAGTAAAATTTGTATTAAAGGCCTCTTCGTTATCATCAACCTTTTCGTTGTTGCTATAAAGAGATGCAGGCCTCCAAATCTCACGCAAGCCCTGGTAGAAATTGGGCAACAGGCTGAGACAAGGTTGTGCTGATGTCGGTGAACGGAGCTGGGCTAGGGCACAGGCTCAGAGCCATTGAGCAACCTTCTGAGATGTGCTCCATGCTGATGAGCGCTCTTCCAGCCCCTTCCTGGGAACAGATGCCAGCATCCTGCTGGGGATAGCCTGGTGGGTCATGCATCCATGGCTGCTCTGGCTGGGTGGATGGAGGAGCACTGGGCAGGGAAAGAGCTCTGTTTCTTTTACTTACAAAGACGGCCAAAGTGACCACAAGGTGACTGGCAGGGCCAAAGGATGGGGAGGCTTAGGTGGACTCAAGGAAATGTCAGTGATCCTGCCTAGGAAGCTGCCTTAGGAAAGCAACCAGCAAGCGTCCCAACCGCCATCCCCATCATCACACTTCTGCAACAGTATCCAGACCTACAGGCTCTATCCACCCCATTCTGATCTCTTCCCCATCCCTCCCCACCAGCAGGAGTGTCCTGGACAGCCTGCAGGTGTCCAGTGTGTGTTTTGCCCCAAACCACACCTGATAAATTAGGTTGAACTGGAACTGAACTCTCCTTCCAGGGTGAAATACAGGTTTTCTGTCCTGGCAGGAGATGGGCATTGGTTATTCACAGTGTAGACATGGAAGGAGCACCAAAGTCATCTCCTGTGCTCTCACTTGGCACTGCAGGCTGGATGGAGATGTGGTTTTCTGACGCATGCAGAAGAGGAAACTCTTCCTCCTTAGCTGCCTTTTCCAAGCCCTGTGATTGGATGATGATTGGGAATCATCACTGGGAAATGGATATATATGGCCGGTGTGATATACCTAGTTGGGATGATGTTCTTACAATGGCTCAAAGCTGTTCAGGATGTTAGGAAAACACCACAAGTGCTTCCCACTTGCAGGAGGAGCAATCCCAACATGTGCCATTAAAGGATCAATTTGTCCTCACATGGATCTCTCCCATGACTCCTCTCTCCACAGCGATGGTTTTCCTGTTACAGCTTAACATTGATCCTCATGCTGAGAACTGAACCAATATGGATTGTCACACAGGACATCAGATGGGCACCTCATGGACAAATGGAAGGGCTTAGCTCAACAGTGCCTAAAGAGAAAATGTCAGTCTCCGGTGAACTCATATTAGATCTGGAGGAACATCAGCAAAATCGCTGAGAAATGTCAAAGAGGAAAAGCCATGGGTTTGTTTTCTTGCTATTCTGCTGAGAAGCAGCTAGGGGACTCTTGAATAAACCATTCCTTTTCATCTCTTGGCTTCCACTGAAGGTCTGGAGAAAACTAGTTGCATTTTGAGACAGATGGGCAGACAACAAAGACTGGTTTTTATCTAGAAATCCAACCATTGCCTTTAGACTTTTACTTAGCTCCATTGGCTGCCTGCTGGCAGCTGATCCATGGACTATCCCTTTTTTGCTCAGTGCAAAATTGATTAAGCACCTGTCTAAGCTGAAAGGCAGGTGCTGAAAGGCATCAGAGCCCCCAGCTCACCTTGAAGATAAGCAAAGGTGGATCCCCATCCCTGGAAACCGCTTGTTCATTTAGAGCAATCCACACAGCCAGCGCACCACACCAGTGCAACTGTCTTCTGGCATGGACCCATGTCACGTCCATCTGCTGCCGTCACCGCAGATATCTTTTGATTTTTAACTAAGGAAACTAATTTACACTAATTAATTTATCCCGATGTAGAAATTCCACTTAGTTTCACTTGCAAAGTGCCCACAGTTTGATGTTGCACTCGTGTCAGCTGCAGAATCATTTTTCAGCAGTTTTTCATCAGAAAAACACCACTTTACACAAAACACCATCTGTGGGTCTTATTCAGTTTGCACTTAATGCCCCAGGCATACATGACATTTTCTGGAACCAGCTTCCCACTTCTGCCATCCCTTGGTCAACCACCCATGGGCATCACTGGAAAGAAACTACGTCATCATAAGGAAATGGTGGGAAAAAAACACTTAGGAAAGAATCAATTAAAAATTTAACCAAGGATTTCAGGATCAGGACTTGTGTAGAGAGAAACAGGCTTCCAATAAGAATGTAAATACTTTTATAACAGTTTTTTTTGCTTTGATTTTTAATGCTAGTGGTAGAAAAAGGGTGTTGTTTCTGCCAAGATCTCTTCTGCTCTGAGTCCTCAGATTTTTCAAGACCCTCTCCTAGCAGGTCCATGGTCTCAGACTGGTGCCACTGGGAACAATCCTTATGGGTATATCACATTCCTATATCACATCTCCCATGTTTGGAGGTGCCACAAGTGATGTTATCCAACAGGCATGAATTTGTGTCAAGCTCAGGGTTTATTCCTTCTTGTGGAAGAGGCTTGGTGAGGTCTCATTGCTGGGTTCAGGCATGACTTGAATCTTTTGGTTTTTGAGGGCAGCTTCCCTCATCTTGTAATACATGAACTCATTCTGCTGGAACATGCGCAGCTCCATCTCTGTCTGGACACGCATGACCTGAGGGACACAAGAGGTTATAAAACCTGTGACGCAGGGGATCTTGAAGCAAGTGAATAAAGCACTACCTAAAAATAGGGACTGTCCTTCAGGGATGTCCTAGGCCATGTAATGACTGATGCAACTTAATCTAAGTGTCCCACCAGCAGGAACAAAGCTGACTGGACACAGATACCCACTTACTTTCTTAAACCTGGTTGCCTGTGTACTGTGAAGGTGAAGAAAGCACCAGCCTTTCCTGCACCAAGCTCTTCCACAGGCTGCTAGGAAGCCTCACACTCCTAAACCTGATGCAGGTCTTAGAGGCGACACCGTGCAGAGCCAGGGAGTGAATGTGCTTCCCATCCATACCCTGGGCCTGATCCTTGGTGTGACCCATCACCGGGGTAGAGGTCACCTCATGTGGAAGGAGGTAAGAGAGGAGGAGAGGGATGTTTAGCCTCTCTTCGACCATGTCACAGTTGCACCCCCTGCATGCCAGGATTCACCATGAGCAGAATCATTCCTAGCGCTGCATTATGGCAGAGGCCCAGAAGGGATTTTACGAAATCTTTTTACAGCTGTCTGTGAGTTTATTCAACCCTTGGTTTAGGAGCACAGAGATAAGCATGTCTCATATATCCACTATTTTCCTCCTAAAGTAAGTGGGAAGAAAATATAGAAATGGAGGTGCTGGGGTCTCATCCTCTGCTATATATGGCAAAACAGAAAGGTTGGCTTTAGGTACTAGATACTCATTTTTCTGATGATATAAAATTGCACTAATAAAGCTTATAGCTCTGCTATCACGGGGACTAAGACATCAATAAAGGATTTCATTTGGTATTGTGTAATTTTTTGGCTAATAAAGGAGAATGCTGTAAAGCTAACAGGTCACATCAGGTGAGTTAAAGGCTAAAGAAATGATAGATCCCCAGCTGCAATTGTAAATAGTTCATCATATCTGAGCAGATGTAATTCCCTGGGATCTGCAGCTCTTGACCCTAAGCTAGGAAATACACCTGTCAGTCATTTGAGGAAAAAATACCTTGCAGCTTAGAAAGACTGGGGAGTGGTAAACAAAGAAGAATGGACACCAGTAAAGAAGATCAGTTGGTAAACTGGGAACATCTACCATATGTAGTTTGATATCATCAAATTGTAATGCCATCCATCCAAGAACAGTGAAATCAGGCTGTTTGAAGAATGGGAGGTTCTGTCCTTGGTCACAGCATTTTCAAAGAAGATTCAGGGGCTCAGCGGCCATTTTTAATATTATTTTTCAGGGATGAAAATTTCCCATAGGAAAGGATATGCATTTCCCAGCAGACTGTAACATAATGTAGAGAAAACCACAGCACAAGTAAGAAGCAGTCAGTACTTGATACATCTCTCGGCTTTTATGGATGGGTTGCTTCTACACCTTGAATGTAATTTTGCCCAGACAGACAACAGAGACAACACAGGAGATGATACCTACCTCCAGGTCTTTGGTAATTGGGTGGGAAGGTCCATGGGTTATCAGAAGGATGGCATAGGCTTTACAGATCAAGCCATGCCCGGCTTCAATGAGACCAGCATGCCAGTGAGTCACTCCTGCCCGCATCACGGCCATCCCTAGCTGTGCATTGTTGGGATGGTATATTTTCCTGGAAAAACATTGAGTAATTTTAGTTCAGGACAGGTCTGGGTTCCCAAATGTTTGTCAGTGACATGATGTGTTTGCCAAAGAGCAGACTGTTTACTCAAGTGAAGAGCATATTGCATTCAGTGCCACCGAAATGTGCAGCCCTGCTTAGAATGGGGCAGGCATGAGTTACACAAGGACACAAGTTATATGAGGATATGAGTTGTTGTGAAATAGGATGAACAAACTGTGAACAGGAAAAGTTGGACACCTGCGTTGGGGAACGCCAAGCTCTGTCATTCCACATTATTTTGGCACAAACAAAACCTAGATCTGACCCTACAGTTCAGACGAGATCAACTTAACTTCAGACACTGAATGCAGTGCCTAAATTGAGAATGCAACAACCATCAGCTTCTCATTCAAAGTGGGAAGAGAAACAGGTGGTTCCAGAAACTCCAGAAATGTTCATCTCACACCCTGGAGATGCATCCCTGCCTCTGGGGACTGCCAGAGCACTCCCCTACCGGATAGTATGCCAGATGGGCAAGATGACTCCTGGCCTCTACATCCAACTTTAGAAGCACAGGCAGAGTTAGAAGCTGCTTGGATTTACCTGAAAACCTGCTTTCAAGGGCTTATTTGGCATATTGAATTGGCAGATCTTAAAGCAAGGAAGGAAATTACTGTAGTCCCCACTCTGAACTGAGAAGCTGAGAAACAGGCAGGGGAAGTAATTTCCTCTGTGTCATTCAATTAGCTCAGTGCCAGGGCTGGGACACAAAGTGACTCGTCAGGCTTGCAGGCCAGAGAGATTCACTCTGGACTCTGTCACCTTTTTGAAAAAGAACAAAATATCACAGGCCATTTGGGATAGAACTGACCAAAAAGGCAAGTAATGCAAATGAGATGCTCTCAGCAGGAGGGTGAATGAGATGACAAAATGGGCGTTTCTCTCTTCTGTTCTGTATGTTTTCCTTTTTTTTTTTTTTTTTTTTCTAATTAATACTCATCAGTCACATAGTAAAACCTCAGTAATAATAAAGTACCTCATTTTTACTCTGAGGTTTGCCCAGGATCTATGTGAACTAAGCCTGAATTTCTTTATTCTCACCTAGCCTTTACCACAGGACTTGTGCATACTAATTAGCCAAGACAAAAATCCACATATTATTCAAGAGTGAAGGGATATCTTGAGCGACAGCCATTTGACACATTTTCTCTTTTCTCTGCAGTTTCTCCTTCCTGCAGGGTGCAAGGGAACAGACTATCTCCTGCAGTGACAGCCTCTCTGTCCTGCACCCAGGCTCTGTGTCTTGCTAACAGGGCAGCCCTGAGATGCCTCTGAGACAAAACAAAGAGGCTAATGAAAGATGTACCCAAAGCATTAGCCAGTTACAGTTTAGTAAATCGAGGTGTTTCGGAGCTCTTGTGCATTTAGGAAGGGTCTGGTGATATAATCAGGTCCCAACCTAAATGCCAGCACTGCTGCCCTGATGGGAGCAGGCTAAGAAATTTATTTTAATAACACACTGCCTAAAATTGCATAAACAGAGAGAGCTGCCAGAAATAGGGTGCAGACATACAGGTAGCCATCCACCATCCTCTTGGCGTAGTCAGCTGCTTCCTCAAACATCTGGAGGTAGGAGAGCACCTCGGAGGCAATGCTGAGGATCCTCAGGAGGTAGATGTTCGTGTCCCCCAGCACAGGCTCCTGTTTCTTCAGGCATTCGCGGCACAGCTTCACAACCTGTGCTTGAGGGAAGCAGGGAGAAGAAGGGAAAGTCACAGCACCTTTGGCCCCAAAGCTGCCACAGCAAAGCCCTGTGTGTTGCATGGTCCATACCAGTCCTAGAGGCCAAGTCAGCCTCTCTGAAGGTTGGGGAAGATAGGATATGCTTTGATTTGTTGAGAAACATCAGCCTACAAAAATGACTGGTGCTCAAAGCTTTCTCTCCCAGGCTTACATTCATAAAACTGATGAGGAAAAAGTGATGTCTACTGTTCAGGAGAAGAAAGACCCCAGGAGGTTGGGTTTTGTCAGACACCAAGTGCCTACAGGACTCTTACATTCCAATGCCATCCACCCAACCTCCTACAAGCACTTGATGCAATTAATGCTCTTAATGACCCCATGGGGCTGGAGATATGCAGCTGCAATGTCCCATGCCTGTCTGCTCTGCTGCATCATTGCTGCACCTACCCCTGACACAACATCCCAATCTCTGCTCTGGGGGGCTTCAGTCTTTTTCCAAAGTAAGTTCGAACCCAGAGGCTGTTGCTAAACCTGGAGAGTTTTCCTGAAGCTGTTACACTCTGAAGAGAACAATTAAATATTTCCTAGGTCAGCAAAAGAGAGAGAAAGGAGGAAGTGACTTGAGGACCCCCACCCTTTTGATCTGTGCTCCAGCTGGGACATGGGTCTCCCACACTGTACACCCATCATCAGCACCCAACAAACAAGCAACACGCAGGAGCCAGGAAGTGGAGATCAACACAGGCAGACATAGCGCATAGCATGATGCTTGTGGCAAGTCTCTCAACTGTCCTGTCCCTCTCCCAAACCCACTGCCTTCCTTTTATGAGGCTACGTGGCAGGTATGACTCATTACACTTGCCCTTTAACTCATGTTTTTTGCCCAGGAGGCCTTTGGTTCAACACCTGTGTCAGAGGTGCTGGAAGCCACTTAAATCTCATTGTAACATTGCTACAAAAGAGACAAGGCTGGGATATTGTCTCAAACATGGTCATGCTTTACTGAGGGCAGAAACCAGTGTCAGCTTTTGCAATTTGAGCTGGCAAGAGGGCAGGAAGAAAATGGGGATATTCAGGTTACAGCAATGGGGGTTTGTTTCATCCTTAAATCATTGATGTAGAGAGGGACAAGACCTGCTTTTCCTGGCAGTGCATATACAGCAAGAGAGCAAAAGCAGCAGGACTCACTTCATGGTAAAGTCCCTCCATGCGGGCCTTGTTGATCTTCTCCAGTGTGTCCTTGGAGAACTGGATGACCTCCTTCACCATCTCTGCAGAGGGCTGGCAACAATATTAGGAAAACCAGTGAGGAAAATGCACTGCCTGATGCATGCCAAAATACTCTGGTTGAAGGGATGCTTGTTCTGCAGTCTGGGAACACAAATCAGCTCAGCAAGATGCTTCCCACATCACTCACTACCTTCCTACCACTGGCTGTATATCCCAGCATGCCTCCTCAGACCTGCCTAAGACTGGGTTGAAATGATGCCACTACCAAAGGGAGAGGTGAAGCTCCTGCTGAATTCAGCAAGAGTGTTGCTCATCAGAGTTGCAGCCATGTACATTTGGCATGCATAACCGGGTTCCTCAACTCTTCCCTTCACTTGTCTCCTTTGGAAAAGGGACAGAACTGACTCTACAACTGAGAGGTCTCATGAGATGCCAAAGAGACTGTGAAAGCCACAGGTCGGCATATATCAGGTGCAGCTGCTTGAGAGAAACGAGGCTCTTGAATGAGAGGTGGGTGGAATAAGGATAGGAAAGATCACTAAATTTTACCCACTCTGAGAAATGCTGTCATTAGGTCCAACCACCATAAGATGGTTGACCTCAGATTTCAGTTGCATCCAGAGAGTGAAGTGTTTTCCCACACACCTCAAAGAAGTTTGGATTTCACCATGTATTTGAAGGCATGATGCACATCTAGGCATACCTGACAAAACACTAACCAGCTCCTAATTAGCTGCCTCCTCTCCCTTCGTTTAATGCTGAAATATGACATTATGATATCCAGCACCATCATTCATCTTCCCTTTTTCTGAGCCTTTCAAATTTGCATTTTCAAACTATTCTAGCTATCATGACTTTCCTTTCCATAAATGGGAAATCTGAAATCAGCCCACAATTGCCTGACTCCAGGAGCTTGCAGGAAGAGCCTGGTCTGAAGGCACGTGATAGAGCAGGAGCACAGGCATGTGCCCAGTAGCCAGGAAGGACCTCTGAGTGCAAATCAAAAGCAGAGACCCAACATTACAACAAAGGATGCAAAGATTTGGAGTCAGGATCATGGGACAGTCGTTGTCTTTTTCCACACCTGATCAATCAGATTTTTGAGGAATCTGTGAAATTCAGCTAGTTTGGAAAAGCTCTTGAAAGTTTTGTATAGAAGGAAAACCAGTAGTTCTTCAGAGCCATATACCGCCCATCTATTTATGGATATGTACGTATGTGTTATGATTTATTATTCTATATTATTAGATTGAAGGTATCACAGCTAATCAGATCTTGGCAGCTGTTTGAGCAGCATGCAGGGTGTCCTAATGGACAGAGCACATTCAAAGGCAATGTTAATATCAGTGCAAATCACATCGCTATGCTGTCTGAGTAAAGACTCCCAGAATAGGTACTTTAACCAGCACTTCCACAGTGGCTTTGTCTAATAAAAATCCTTTCTTCCATTTACTAGACCCCTAAGCCTGTTGCCATTATAAACAATAGGAATTCTACTACTATTTGGAACGGCTGGAGGTCAGAGCAGCTGTTGAGGATGTAAGCTGTCAATCTTGCATACATTCATAGCACTTTTTCCACGCAGCTGTGAGTGTTGCCACTCTCAGGCAAGTGAGCCTGAATTCAGAAAATGTGATAGAGCCAGCGGCCAGCAGACGTGCTCTGTGGGTGAGGTCAGTCTAGTTTGTGGATGGAGTGTATTTTTAACAGGTGAAATCATGCACCTTGCATAGTTACAGGCTTTTTATATACAAGCACTTCAGATTATGCAGGACATTTACCTCAAAGTGCATGTCTTCCCGCTGCATGCTACAGAGCAACTCTAATGCTCATGAAAAAGGGATGGTGCATCTCACTGCTCGGTCACGGCTTGATAGCAGCTGTTGAATGAGAGCTGAGATTTTTTTATGCCATCCACTAGAGATGTTTGAAAATACTTCTACAGGAAGTCAGATGAAAATGCTTCTGCATCAGAGGACTGAGCTCTGGGACAGCTTTACATTAGAAGCAGGGATTTTCAGTAGTCAGGATTAGCTTTAAGATGAAGCTTGATAATTTAGTAATAGGATTATATAGCAGGGTCTTTTCCACTAGTGGGGAACCCAACGAGAAAAGGATTTCTTCTAGTCCTGTGTCCTAATTCTCATGGGAGCTCCCTGATATCAGTTCAATCCTGTTTCTCCAAACCTTGCTCAAGGACAGACTTTTGCCCTGCAATATTCAGCCTTTCCTGACTGCTACCTATATGAGAGAAGAGTCACGGGACTGAGCTTTGGCTTTCTAGTAACTGTTCTGAGTTGGAGGCTGAGGGTTTTGTACTCATTCCCAGGAAGGTGCAGCTCCATGGGCCTCTCCTGGTGGCAGTGCTGGTCTAAGAGGTCATGGTTCCTTATGCCACCTTTGCTGTTTGGTCCTGCCCCACATCAGCCCCTGAGCTGTACTGTCTGGTTCATTAAGTGACTGTTCGATAGTGAAGATCTGTGACTTGACAATACATTAAAATGCTCTTGCCTGGCCTTGCCTTCTTTTATATGCTTTGTAAAGCTTGCAGGAGCAGAAACCCCCTAAGCTAACACTGCCACAGAGGACAAAAAATATGAGCAATTATATCCTTGGGCAGAGGAACCAAAAAGAAACTCTTGGAGCTACAGCATGCTCATAAACTGGAGCTGCTGGCCAAGCAATACATCCCACTGCCAACAGCAAGACACAGCCTTACACTCTCCCACTCGATGACTTGTGACACCTCCAAGGAAAACACAGATTACTTAAAAATGAACAGTCAAACATGTTAATTCTTCACAGTCAGTCTGCCTACAGTAACCATGCACAAATGTCAAGCAATGGTACAAACTCTCCGTGACAGGCGTTTTCAAGAAGGGACTGGAAGTTCAGGTTTCCCCCCTTCCTGAAGCTAATGTGATGGTACATGTTTTACGAACTGTACAGCTTCAGCAGCGCTCGTTAGTCCTGTCACCATGAATCACCTGCAACACATTTTCCTTTCTGCTCTTCAAAACTTTGATTCCCTTTCAGTTTCTCCAAAAAAACACAATCTAAATGCCAGCATTTTTCTCAGCTCTGGGCCTAATTTCCCAATATTTTAGCATTCTGCTTTTAGGTCAGATTTAAAGGTAACTTTTCTGGGTTTTTTTTCAATTTTAGATTAAAAACTGCACTTACGTTACATAACGGGGATTAAACTGGCCTTGCATGGTGGGCTTGAATTGGTGTTGTGCTCAATCAAGGTTCAGTTCTGTTCTCATTTTTTACATTGGCACTAGTCAGGCTTCTGCCAAAATCGGACTCTTACTATTGAGAGGAACCACAGCCACAGAGACACACAGATGCCTTGGTGGAGGAGATGCAGCCACCTCTGGGTTTGGACGCAGCAGGACAAACCATACCTTGCTTTCCCCCTCTTTCACTGCCAGCATCAGGTCATCCTTAATCTGTTTCTTGCAGTGTTCACAGGCACAGTCGAAGTAATACTGCTTCTTCAGCTGCTTCCGCCGCTCCTCGCTCACATTGAGGAAATCCACATAGGAAACTGTCAGCTCGTCCCCAGGAGAAATCTTGCTCAGTGCCCGCAGCTCAATCCTGGGTGCAAAGGAGACAAGATGTGGACTTGGAGAAGCAGCAGAAGTAAAGGTGCAGCCATAGAGCCATCAGGGACAAATCCTGTGACTTGCTATTGCCTTGCAGAGGTGAGCCCTTGCCCTAAAGTACTGTCTTAGCTCTTCAGGGAGGCAATGCAGAGACGGGCAGCAGTCTGGTTAACTGAATACAGAGTAAGAACATGGTCACACCAGCTTCTCCTGCCCATCTGCCCACCCCTGTCAGGGATATGTAAGGGTCTGAGCTACAAACAGATTAATGCCCCATTACTTTATGTGGGCAGGGGCTGAACCTAGACATAAACTTTTATTGTGTTGCAGGAGATCTGGCCAGAATGTCGTGGTTTGGGCCAGATTGGCCCAATCAGGCAGAATGACAGACGCTCTCGCTGTCCTGCTCCACTTCGAAGGGAGGCAGGAGAGAGAGAGAAAAAGAGAGACTTAAGAGTTTAGAAGGAACTAAACTACTTTAATGAAATATTAATAGTAAAATAATAAAAAGAAAATAATGAAGTATATACAAAACTGTATCAAGCTCCCAGGATGACAATCAAGTCACCACCAGGCACTGGGGAAGTCCCAGACCCCAAGATCAGAAATACACAGCAATCCTTGCAAAATGCTGAGTTGGGACTTTGGGTCTTTTTTTAAGAACTGCTTTGCATGGTACCCGCACTTCCCTGGCTAGGCTCCCAGATCCTAAGCCATGCTGCTTTCAGTATCATTTTCACTCTGAAAAGTTAAGACACATCCCCTCTGGGTGCTGGGTAAGAGATGTCCCCACCCTGTTCATGCATGTCTACACAAAGGCTTAGAAACAATTCTCTGGAAATAGTCCATTTTTTATATAGCTCATTTGATCTGATATTGTTAATATTAAACACAAGGAAATCGCCAGTCTCTGTTACTAAACCAAAGTCCACAGAAAAACCCTAATGACAGGCTTTTGGAAAGCCAGATCTTTGCACCTGCCTCGCTTTCACGTTTTTCCATGTAAAAGGTCTTAAATAACATGGACACTCAAAACTATTCCCTTGCTGTTTCACTCTACACACTTAATCTCACAGTTACTCTGGGCCATCTCTCAGTTACAGAGGCTGGACAGGCACAACTGGCTGAAGAATTTGGCCAGAGTGAGAAAAAACTCCATCAAATACCAATTGCAAGGTGGCGCTTCTGTACCCATCTACTCCCCCACCTACTAGTGACTCTACCCACAGTTAGAAATAATTGACTTGAGACCAGTGACTTTGGGCTCTCTACTTGGACCAGTTAGTTGTTTAAACATGTTTTTGCAGCTAGGTATACTTACAGATTATCAAAATTAAGCCAGTCCCGTGGTCTGAGCTCCCACCCTACTGTCGCCCTACAGTGTGGTACATCAGTCCTGGGACTCCCTCACTGCAGGCAGTGTGTGCCTTGATCTTCCTCCTGCTGAGCTCAATAGCATGTTTGATGTACACACCTGCTACAAGATGGACCTGGGGGGGACCTGCTGGCTCCCACCTGAACATGAGGGGCTTTAGATGGGACCCAGTGAAGGTTGCACCAAAGACATAGGTGGCATAGAACCCAAAGGTCTCACCAGGTGCATTAAAAGTAAGTCTTTTGCAGAGGACATGACTTTTTCTGACTTTACTTTTTCTGTGTGATCATATTTCTGCAAGGGGATTGTAACTCCCTTGTAATTCCCGTTATGAGCTCTCAGCACCAAGGCCGTAGCTCTGAGTCTTTCAGCTGTGCTAAAGCTGCTGTGAAAACTACTCCCCGAGGCTGGGTGTTAGATCATATCAACAGCATATTTCATACAAAATTTATTACTAAACATGCCATTGTCACACAGGGCAGCTATTAGTTATGTCATAACCATGGGAAAATGCCAGCCAGAGAAAGGTGCAACCTGCTACTCCAGGAGAAAGTGCATGAAAAAGAGCAATTCCCATCAGAAACATTTACACATACAAACATTCCTGTTCACACTTAATGGGATCCTCGTTAAAGGGAGTCATGCAACCAGAGAAACAAAATCAAGCCTCTGACTTTTATGATGCCCCTGATAGCCTAAGCACAGTAGGTATATTTTAAGCAACCATGCCTTGTGTGGAGGGGTTTGATAGCATTTGGGATAAGCCTGGAAACACATGGCATATTTTAAATGCTACAGTTAAAGAGACACTGTCAGCTGAGAGCACCCCACCAAGCTTGTCCTGTGCTCTTTCCCCAGCGTCTGCCCCAAGCACCAAGGACCTTGAAAGACAATGCCCAGGCATAGCGAGTGCCTGACAGCTCAAAAATCAAATTCCCCCAAAATAGCGACTAATCAGAAGTGAAATTCATTTGCCTGTTTTTATGGTCCTATCTATAATGCACTGAGTAAGTGTCAATCGTGAAGAAGACCACTTCAAAAGTATTTCGTGTCTTATTTGAAGAAATAGCATGTTTGTGTGAAATTAAAGTTTAAAAATAACAGTGTCCCTTTAAAAGGACTGGCTATAATATACCAAGTGCAGTGAGCTAAGCAGAGAACTGGTTTTGCATATATTTTCGTGATTTCTTTAGTTTGGATCAGGTAACAGTGGCATCATTAAAAGGTAAAACATTAATCAGGTATTATGATAAAAAAGGATGAAACCTACATCTCATGGTATTGCTACTCTATTCAACACATTCAACAGGCACCATTTGTTGCAGAAGAAACGTGGACTATTTAGTATGTCAGCAATGCAATCATTTCTCATCTCCTAATATGCAAGGTTTTATTTTGGGCTCTACAAGATTAGCAAGACCTTGTTCTGACTTTCATGCTCCTGCTGTAGTCAGGGGAGGAGAAATGAGAAGTGGAGAGGGGCAATACTGACTGGGAGAAAGCCAAGGGAGAGAGTGGGAAGGCAAAGAGGGAATTTGCAGTGGGGGTGACAGTCACAGTATTAACATTATCATTTTAATTTACTACAAAATGCAGAGTTAAGTGAGGTTTGGGTTTAGTGGGGCTTTACACGGGGAGGAGTAGAAGTTCAGAAAATGGGGAAAGTGAAATTTTCTGCAAACAGAGGGAGCCCCTCGGGCTGTTTGCAGCTTTTCCATTAAACACAGGGCACGAGGGGTACAGGGCAAGGGGGAAGGATGATGCTTTCAAGACCGACCCACCTCATCTGTGTGTGGAACATTGATCTTACAGCCTCATGACTGAAAGACAAAACAAACATCTGCAGTTTACACAGGTACAAGTACAACAAAAAAAAATGGGTACATGGCACAGGGTATTGGGACATCATCCTGACAGGAGACAAGGGGGTTCCCTATGCCTGGCTCATGTTTCACTGCATTAGAGCTTCACTTTTGCTATGCAGCTGCCATAACTGAATTGCCCATCACTGGGCCATGGAGGACTGGAAGGAGAACTGTCCTGGCACTGTGATTTTAGGAGTGGTCTCGGCCAGGGGGTGTGCAAAACCTGTTTCTGACGTTTGGCAGGCACAAGGCGACTAGTTCTCCTGCACAGAAATGTCTCCACTGACACCAGTAGTTGTGCTCTCTAAAACACAGCTTGAAATGGAAATCAGACTGGGATATCGGTAACAATGACTGTGCTCTGTGTGGTGAGTATAGTGGGTCCTCAAGTCCAGTATTATGCTTTGAGTGCTGAGAGAGAGCTCAGTTCCCACAACAGGGGCTTATCATCAGGTTACCACAGAAAGACAGGAAACCTTCATCATTTACCTGGTCAATAATCAGATGATCAAGTTTAAAGTCAGTTACAGGATACACGTGGGAGCTTCGACAAGCTGTCAGGCAAACAAAGTGCCATTCCTCTACTTACCGCCCAGAAACTCAGACTTCAGGGTTGCTGTCACTGCTAGTTACCTCCTCCACTTCCCAGGCTGGTTGGAGAGGCTCTCCTCATCCCACTATGGATCTGATCCAGGGCAATTGGATATCAGAGCACAGACTCCAATCTGACTTTGGATCAGACCCTATTTCCCACCAAGGTAATCATCCTAATGCAGTTTTGTTTTCTCTTTGCTCATTTACCAGCTGCTTGATAAATGCTGATATAGTTTTATCAGGTAAAACCAGCAGCAAGAACTGGAGTGCACAAGCAATGTGTTAGTTAAAGAAAAGGAGGCTGGAGGGTTAACTTATAGCACTAAAGTTTGGTGAATACGGGAATTTGTAAAATCTTAAGACCTAGCAGAAAATTTGGATAAAATACTATGGCTGTGCGGTTTTTGGCAAGCAGTTTCCCACAGTTAATGTCTTGCACACAATGCAACTTGCTGGATCAGCAGCCGTTTTACCTGTTCTGGCCTGGGAGGGGACTGGGAAGGGCAGAGCATCCCTCCCGCGGGCTGCCCGGAGCACTGAGAGCTCTGCTGAAACATCCCTGCATTTCCCACTTGGTATCTTTCCATCTCACAGGTCCCGCAGAATTTTTCTTATAGGACTTGGGTGAGAATGGGGAGTGCCCAGCAGCTTAGGACATTCTGCATTTGCATGTGATTGGTTTGCAGACAACAGTCATTAAGATCCCATTGCTAAAGAGTTGATCAGTGATTAATAGAGATGGTACACTCTCATAAAGATGAAGGGTTGTGTTAGGGTTGGTTATAAACACATCAGCAGATAGTGATACGCAGCTGATTGCAAGCCTCCATTATAAGAAACTCTTGGACTGTGGACTCAGTATAATCTTTAATAATTTATTAATCGTATCTGTTCCTTAACTATTTATAAATAAAGCCTGAATACAAGGGGTGATCTAGGCAGCTACTTAGTACTTTATCTGCCTACTTTGAGACTTGTTTCAAAACTCAAAGAAACCAGGGAAAAATTCTTTGCTGGTTCACTGGATTTGGGGTCAAACCTTGTGTATTCGTTTAGTGCATCAAACAATATTTTTTAAAATAACAATAGCAGGAGAGAAAACTTCCTCTTTAGAAAGAAAATCCTGATCCTTTTTTTCTGAGCTAGAGAAGGAAACAAGAATGAATAGATTTTCTTGAGCAGGGATCTGACACTGTGGGGCTAGCAGAGTCCGCTCAGTTGCCCGTTAGGATGTGTCCCTGCTGTGCTCAAGGAAAGAAATCCACTCACTTGCCATTGTTGAAGATGACAGTACAGTTGGGCCAGCAGTCATGGTTGGCCTGGCAGAGGTTGGGGAAGATTCCCACACCAACAGCCTGCAGTCCTCTTTGGTCACTGAGGGTAAAGCCGTTGCAGCTGATCTAGTCCCAAAACATAGGCAGGAAGAAGCATTAGAGAAAATGCTGAACTCAGTTACATTCAGGATTTCTCAATTCCCGCTGATGCTTTAGAAGAAATATATCTCCAGCATCTCATCCCCAAACTTTAAGGAGAAAGGAGTGCCTATGAGATCACTGCAGAAGGTAGCTGTAGAAACAACATCTTTAGTTGAGATAAACATCGGAAGAGAAGCAATGCAGGACTCATGCAGATGGTCCAGCCCAGAGCAGAGCTGAGAATATTTGCTGTTAATATTCATTTGGGATGTCTAAGATAAATTTGGTTTGACCATGCATTGGTTTCCTTATATTCACTTCCTGCAAATAATTCAGAAAAAGGTCACAGGAAAATGAATTTGAGACAATTCAAGCAGAGCATTAGCAGAAAGCAAAGTTCACACTTATTAAAACAGGTATCAGTTATAAATCAACCTTAAGAGCTGTATTGAACCTGGTCACATTTGCTGGGTGGCCCACAGAGCTTATAAAAACCAATTACTACTGTCTGTTATGAATCCAAATTTTCAGAATGACTACTTTTGCATGACATATATACCAAAAATGAATTATTATACTTTTCTATATGGTACATTATTATCACATATGAATTGAACAATTTTCAGTCACAAACATAAACAAAGGAAGTATTTGCAAAGAGAAAATGTGACAGGATATACCAAAGGAAATAATAACTTGGCTGCTAATTGTTTTACTCTGTTAATAGTTTTATTTCCTTTCTTAACTGATTCTGTACCTTATTTGTACTTCCTTACTTCTGCATGGGGAAGCTATGCCGGTCACTAGTACATAGGTCTCCCTGAGCCCAGTGGACTGGATTTTCTTTTTGGGGTGGGTACCAAAGGATGCTGTGCGTCCTCCCTGTGCTAGGGCTGGCAAAGACAACTTCTCTGCCACACCAGCAGAGTCCTCCCTGTGCTAGGACTGGCAAAGACAACTTCTCTGCCACACCAGCCATCAGCAGATGTGCAAGCAGAGCATGTGTCTTTGGCAGTGTAGCTAGGTGAGGGGTTAGTGCAGCCCAGGATACACTAACTTCCACCAGGGCTGGGGGCAGAGCAGCTCAGCCTGAACTGGCTTCTGGGAATTTCCATCTCTGCTACACTGAGAACAAAAATTTGTAGTTAGCAAGTTAGTAACGGATATTTTTAAATATATTTAGTATATTTTATCTATTTTCATTTTACATATATATACAAAATATATATTTATAATATACATGTAAAAATCTAATGCACACAATATATAATAGACATTAATGTATATACTAAAACAGATCTGCTATATTCAAATATATTCTAAGTATATTTACTAAAAATATATTTAAATATATTTTCTCAGCTTTCCCAGGTGTACAGAGATGCCCAGTGGGACTTGTGATGACAATGCAGCACCTACAGTTAAGTGAGCCACTTGCCTGCATGGTCAGACAGATAAAAGGTTTCAGACCTTGCCCTTTCCATGCCTCAGTTTCCCAGTGTCAGTGCAGAAGTGATGTACATGGGGAATAAGCAGTATTCAAACCAGCTGCAGCAAATATCAATCTCAGCTATGCCAACCGCTATGGCCTCTTAAGGGCAAGAGAGGGATGAACTCGGGCATCCTCAACTCAGGCTGGTTGGAGATTTTCTCCAGGAAGCTGGCATTAAAAGCAGCCCCCCATTTGCTCTCCCACCCCTCCAACTTACCACTCCAAATATGTGGGAGATGTACTGCATGCCGAACTGCTGGCTCTGGGGTGGCCAAAATTCGAGGAAGCTCTCCACGTCAGCACGGAGCTCCTTCTTCTCCTCCTCACCAAAGCTGTCCACATGGTTCTGCAGGTCATCGATAGAGACCAGGCAGCCCTCTGCCAGCCCGCTGCCTTCCCTCTCTATCTTCCACATGATGCGGGCAGCCAGCCTGGCCAGGAGAGAGCCCCAGGCGTTAGCACTACCACCATCCAGAGCATGGAGAGAGACCGAAGGACCACTGAAATACATTTCATGGGCGGGAAATTGTGTGCAGACAGACTAAGACAGGCTCAGAATTGAATGGCAGATGCTTGGTCACCATCCACAGGCTTTTGAAGTAAAGGGAGACAGAAGCAGGGTTTTGCCCCAGCATCTATGTTCTTATCTGGAGAAGTGCTACAGACCCCCAGGTCCCTAGCCCTCCACAATGGCTCTCATTTCCTTGGGGATTCTTCTCATTCTCTTATAACGGAGCCAGGACGTGAGTCCAAATCAATGTATCCTGTAGACAAATTGGGGAAGAGCCCATCTCCTCTTTCACTTTTCCACCTACTCCTCACTTTCCCACACCTCTTGAACCAACCCCGGGTGAGTTTGCCTCGTCACATTCAGCTGCAGTAGAGTTTTTGGGGCCCAGCACCAAAAAAAAACCCAGGAGCACGACCCCCTCACACCCTGGATGCTCATCCAGGTCCCCATCCCACCAGCTCAGGGATGCTCCTGGCCTTTCCCAAATCATCTCCCACCTCCATCCCATCCAAATTAGGCCACTCTGCTCTTCCTCACCACCCTCCAGGGGGATGTCCTGTCCTCTCCCACTGTCCCCAGACTGCTGGCTCAGCCCCTGGGGGTCAGCTCTCACCTGATGTTTTCAGTGGGTGCCTTGCCATGCTTCTTGATGGCAGAGCACTCATTTTTGTGGTTCAGCCAAGCCGCTCTCTGGCAGGTCCGGTCACAGTAGTAGGCAAACTTGCACTGGCCACAGCGGTGGAGCCTCTCCTGTCGTTTGAAGCAGGTGTGACAGATGACATGCGTCAGGCTGGAAGGACAGAAGGACCAGTTGGCTTGTACGTCAGTGAAGGGACAGCTCACTGGTGAGGGTCCTGCCAGCTTTGCATTCCTGGGTTCCCCACACCCGCTAAGGATGGAGCCTCCAAGACTTTTTGGGAGGATGGAGAAACATCCCACCCAGCATAATGCTTGTGCGCCTGCCCAGTGCTGTTGCTTTTTGGTTTGGCTATGCCAAAGAGACAAATATTTTGTTTAAAGGAGGCCAGCAATAAAGCATTCCCCAGCTCTCAGCCCTCTTGCCTGCAGCTCATCTGCTCCTCCTCAGCACCGCCACTGTTAATAGGATTTTCAGTCTGTTTTCATTTTCTAACTGGCCCGTGCTGAAGCACCAGCCACCCATTTGCTGAACAGAAAGCAGACGCCTAGTGAATTTGTGGCTCCACTGAGCACAAAGAAGAACGTGAAGGGAAAGAGCCAGTCTGAGAACTTCACCTGCCTGCAAAGCTTCTGAGTTTGGCTGAAGTGAACCCCCACCGAGCACTAAGGCTTTCCTGGGCCTCACATGGACCAGGTCACAAAATGGAGCAGCAGCCACCACCACGCCTGAGACTTAGGAAAACATTGGGCAAGAGGGACCATGGCTCTGAGCCATCCTAACTGCTCTCCTAAGCAGTGCTCTCCACGTGCTGTGGGGATAAAAATATACATCAGAAATGCTCTGCTAGTGAGCAGACCAGAGGTGTATCACAATGAAGAAGAGTGATAGGAGTGGTTGCATAAGGAAACCCTGTGTTTGTGTTGCTTGAAACCAATATACATTTCCATGGATTAAAAAGCAGCTTTGCTTGTCACTTCTTTTTGTCACCGGGCCAAAGGTGTAGCTGTACTGGAGGCATTGCACTTGGCAGTTGTGGCATTGTGTTGCAAATGACAAGAGGAAACCAAAAGAACAGATTCCTTCAAGGTAGATCTTCTCATCACAGAGTGGTTTATGTCTTCTCCTCCTTCCTTCAGTCGTGGTACATGGCTGTCCACCATCAGGAGAGAGCAGCACAGACCCCCAGGCTGGATGGGTTGGGGTTTTCCTGTTCTCGGTGACTCCAGATAGATACTTAGCATGGATTAGTGAAGGTCTGAGGGACCAGGGCAGGCTCCCAGCTATTCAGCAGGCCCCCAAGCACAAATGCTGAGACATGAATGGATTTTCAGATGCCCAGGGATGGACAAGGAACACCAAACAGCTGAAGACAGAGGAAAGATGAACTCTCAAGAGCTCCCAGGAGCACTGGCTGGGGTAGGACCTGAGGTGGCCTAGCTGTAATGCCAAGTTTAGGGAGAAGTACTTGCATTTATGACCACCATAAGATTTCATTAATAAATCCAGGAGATCTTTCATCTTCACAAGGCTGGTATGTTGCTGAGCTGACAGTATCAATGATTTAGTGCTGGTCAGTGGCCCAGAATATGACACCCGTGGGGATGCTCTTAAACACTAAAGATAATTAGTGCAGTGCCTGATGTGAGGCTGTGCTCTGCTCTCAGGGCATGAAGTCCTCCCTGTTTAGTTCAGCGTCAGCTTTAGCACTGTGCTCTTTAGGTCACTTGAAGCCGTCTCACAGATAGGCTAGCGATGCAGATTTCTCCTCCAAATCAAAAAGCCTGACGCATCTTTCTCTCATGCCAGCAGCAACAATTCCTGCTCCTGGCTCTACAGTTTAACTAGTTGAGAGGTTACTGTGAGTTAGATGGTCATGGAATAACTGGGAAACACCTTTCAAAAAGAGCAGGTTTCTTCTTTGGGGAGTTCAAAACAGGATTTCCAATAAGCACCCTACAACCCTATGTAACTATAACCAAGGGCTGGGGGGACAGAATATCTCAGAGGATTCTGATGAAGAAGTCTAACCTGATATCCTCCCTCTGAGAGTGTTCAGGGTCCCGGATCGAGAGGAAAAGTCCCTCATGTGCCCCTTTCACATGTCTAGCTGTTTGCTTCTTCATTGGGAAGGAGGGCGAGACACTTTGATCTCCTGCCCAAACAATTTTGGGACTTTCCCTTTGCTGCTAGAGAAGGCTTTTCACTGCCTGATTTGGTGCTCCCAGCTGCCTGCTTCTCCAGGCAACTGCCCACTTTACCTCTGCCTCCAGCCAGGCTCAACAGAACAGGAGAATTTAAATTCCCATCACTCAGACACTGCCAGCCCCAGGAGGGAGGTTCTCATTGCAAAAAGCTCGCTGACCACAGAGGCTTCATTACCAAGGGAACATTATCATCATTCACAGCCCAGAGTGGGGAAACTGAGGCACAAGGAAATAAAAAAATGTATTGATGATCACACGAGGAGACTGTGTCACAGGCGGGAATCAGACTCACAGCCCAAATCCCCAGCCCCAGGACTCTCCTGCCTGTCCACACCACAGATATATATATATATATATATGAAAGCATACATATACATATTTATATCTATCACAGTACACTTAAAATGCACTTTCATTCCTCTGGCACTATTGCATGAGCTGCTGACACAATCCACTCTGTGCCTTGGCTTTTGCGGAATGAAGACGGCCATTGATTTAAAGCAGAAGGCCATTGATTTAAAGCAGGACAACCTGCAGCAGACAAAGCCACATGTGAAAGTGAGGTTTGGAAAATGACAGTGAGCAGTGCTGGCACACAGGAGGGAACAAAAATGGAAGGTAAGCAGCCAGGATGGGGCAGGGGGGAGCACGTGTCCAGGAAGGGCCCATTAAGTCAAATGAAAGAGCTGGGAGGTGGTGAGAAATGCAAGGCTGTGCTCTGTCAGCTGTCAAGTCAGAGAGGCAGAGAGGTGCAAGAGAGATTACACTCCTTGTAAGGCAAAGGAGAGCTAGACAGCTGATAAAACCCGCACGGTTACATCGTTCCAGGAAGCACAGGGAGATATCTCACATGGGGAATGGGGGTCCTTCCAGCCGCCTGCAAGCTTTGAGGGCAGCCAGAAAGCAAAAAGGCAGTTAAAGAAGTTTTCCTGTAAAAAGGAGTGACAGGTTGGAGGGGAATATGGTGCAGCAAAACCCAAGTACCCAAACAGAGGCTTGTCTTCCCCCAGCTCTCCCTCTGAGAACAGAAAAATACTAAAATGTTGTCTTTGCATTTTGATGTTTATTGCATAAGATGTCCAGAGTTTCCAAAGCAAAGACAACTGGTGGAACCTACCAGCAGACCTGGAAATCCCTCGTTTCTAAGGAGACACAGAAATGCACAAAAAATGGTTATACGAGACTTCCCGAAGAGGAGAAGGAATAGTTCATGTGGTATTGAAACTGCAGACACAATTACTCATAGGTAAACTGACTGGCAGGTATAAGAAATACCATGTCTCACAAAATCCTCACAGGATCCTCCATGCTCAGAAATGGTTTAAAAGAAGACTGGATTTACTGCTAATGTGCATTACCAGGACTCCAGAGGCCTGGGCTCAACTACTGGCGTAGTAAAAAAATCAGGAGACACAGCTATTTGAGATCTATTGCCTAAATCTTCAACAAACATTGCTCAAGCACTGCCTGACCCTGCAAGCACCTAAATTCCCCAGGTCTCCCTAGGCAGTCATGCAAACTCCTGCTTTCTCAGAAGAGCTCAGAGCCGGATACCCCAAATGGGGATGGCAAAGTGGGGCTCTTCCTTGGCCCCACGGCTGGACCTTATGACAGGCTCTGATACCATCTGTCCTGGAGATAGAGAACACCAAGGACACCAAAGGCTTGCAGTGGTTCACAGTATCCCCTGTCATCCCCTCTACAATGGTTAAGGTTCCCCAAGGACAGGGGGAGCAGCAGGTTAAACCCAAGTCCCTCAGCCTGTGGAAATGACTGATCTACAAAGCCTTCTCTGTCTGGCCTAGAAAGTGTTTAACACAACCCAAAATGGCTCCAGGTGGCCCAGACAGAACTTCCTCTCCCTGTAAGGAGAGCAGCTCATGCCCATGTGGACAGGATGCTGCATGGCCAGGCAGCACTGAAGGTTTCTGGAGAGATATGTAGTACCTACACAGGAACCCTGGAGGTTTGAACCCTTAGAGACTTGGTGCTTGGCTTCCCTTGCGGGGACAATACAACTGCTTTCTGCTGCGTCTATGTACACCATGACCTCTGGGGCGATCTCTGGCCATTCATTCACTGCCATCTTCCACACATAGTGAGAACTTCTTTTTCTCACCCTGACCAAAAGCAGGATCTTCATTAGCACAGTGATTTCTCTAGCCCATCCAAGCCTTGCCAGGTCAGGGATTTGGGACTGACTTGGAGGGCAGGTGCCACTGACTGACTCACTAAATGACTTTCTGGAGAGCCTCAGGTTTCCTTGGCCTCTCATCCAAGTGTAAACCGAGCTCAACTCTCCGGGGCTCATGAGCTCTGATGTTACGTAGATGAGACGCACAACTACTACTAATCCTGGACGTAGCTACAGTCACAAAAGCAATGATTCAATGTGCCAGCCAACAAATGCAAGAGGTGACAGAGCACTGTCAACTGAACCATGGCTCCTGCAAGCACAGCTCTCAGTGAAAACACAAGAAACAAATAGCTCTTGTGACTGTTTGGATTTGATTAAGATCTGTTGGATCTGCCAGGACAGAGAGCTGAGCACTGCCACAGGAATACATTAACCTCATCTCTGAGACATGCACAAGCCGAATATCTGTCAATCATTTCCCATCCAGCACCCACATCACCTCATTCACTGATCTGGAAAAGCAAGGTGAGATGTTTGTAGTGCAAAGGAATAAACAGAGGATTGCATTGAATAGCAAATGGACATGGTGAAAAGCTGACAAACTATTTAATATGAGTTTATGCTATTCTGTACATGACAGATGACACTCACACAGACAACCTAACTCACACCTAAGTCCACCTGCTTAGTATTTATTATTGAGTGGCTAGGCAACTCTCTCCTCAATGTCATAGAGAGGACAGCATAAGAATAGCCTAAGATGCAGGCAAAATCCACTTGGCTCTCAAAGCAGAGGCTGTAACACTTCCTTAAACACAACAGCCTAAGGAAATGCACCTACTCTTTCAGCAGTGAACAGAAAAGGGAGGTATTCAATAGCTGGTTTCTGCTGAGGACACCTATAATGGTGAATTATTAGCACAAGAATAGTTTTGCTCCTTCAAAAAAGGGGGTTGGAACTTAGCACTTTTATCTTTAAAGTGTCAGGGATGACACATCCTAGTTTGTCTGATTTGAGTGGAGGATTTATTTTAGACTAATTTTAGACTATTTTACTTTTAGTCTTTCATTACAAGCTTTCTCAGCCTCTTTTTAAAGAGGTGTGGGTGTGGTTTCCTTTAAAAAAGCTAGGTTTTCTTCCAGGCTTTATTTAAGCTTTTGAACAAATGAGATAATAATAAAAAAATCAAACCCCAGAAAATTTTAGACAATATGAATATGATCACATTAACTCTCAGGTTTTATTGGTATCAACTCAAAAAAACTGCTTCCATAATCTTTTCAGAGTCATACTGTTATGGAAAATTTTGCATTTCTCATATCCCTAGGTCATCCCAGCTACAATAATGGAGCTCCCCACATTTCCCTTGGAAAATGTTTCGGGCCTGCTTTATACATCAAAAAGGAGTCCAAAAATTTCATGATCTCAAGTTTATAGCAACTTGCAGATCACTCATCAAGCAGATCTTCAGGTGATCTTGGCTTTCTACCACATGACACTGTTTGCCTTGACTACTATCTCTCACACCCCACTGGTTAAAGAGCAAACATCTTGATGAATGTTGACAGAGATACATGAGGCATCCCCATGTCCATTGGAAATGTAAACTCTTACAGGCTTGAGAGCCAACTGACATGGCAGAAGAGAAGGTCACATACTGTACATTGATCCCAGGCAATGGGATTGCCATCCTCCTGAAGGTGGCAGTGAGGAAAGGAGACCTGGGATCTTCAAAGAGAAAGTAAAGAGGGAGGAGGGAAGGATTAAACCCCAGCGTGTAAGCAGAGCACTAGAGAAAGCTTCAGTGAGAGGTAATGTCAACGGGGAATGCACAGGGGCTTTGGAAATCGAAAAATGACCCCAACAAAGGCAAAGAATCCCTGGAGAAGATATATTTCCAACCTTCTGCAACTATTTTAGGGCAAAGCAGGCCTGACACTGGTGTTTTCTAAGTGCTATCTCAGCTGATAACAGCAAGGCTAATTCAAACACAGATCAGAGAGTGTGTCTGCACTTTATCCAAACAGCAAAATACTGGAGATCACACTGAGTTCTGCACCCCCTTTCAATCAGTATTCACTGTCTCTCTAAACAGCCTGCTCTAGTTTAGGTAGAAGTAACAGGCTTGATGCAGGAGTCAGTGCCAGGTAAACACTATGTTAAGCAAAAGGTTATAGAATCATAGAATGTTTTGGGTTGTAAAGGACCTTTAAATGTCATCTAGTCCAACCCCCCTGCAATGTGCAGGGTTAGCCTCGTGAGTCATACCCTGGCCTTAAAATCTAAGAAACTGTGAGCTGGCTGATGTCTATAGGAACGTTCTTTAGCTTTGCTTTGACTTTCATGTACTTCTGAACTAAAAGTCTCTGGCACCGGGTAAGAAACTGCTGCTCAGATGATCATCATTGGGCCGAACAGTACAAGCCCTCACCAACCTTAATGACTTAGGGACCTTCAGGGACCTTCAGGATCCCTGTGACCCTCAGGGACTTCCAGGGTGGGATGCAGTCTGCAGATTTAGACACCTAGATGTGCTCATCTGTACCTCCAGTGTCTAAGTAGAGATCCATCAAAACACTCAGTATGGTCTGGAAAGCTATTCGGCTAAAAGGTAGGTGTCTCTGTTCTGTGCACATTATAGTGCTCCATTGATTATAAAGGGCACTTAGGGCTGGTTTCACTTGCTTGGACATAGAAGCCTAGTGTTATTTTAGGCTCTGCAGGGACACCCATCTGGCCTGAGAAGAGGCCCCATTCTCATAAATCCTGTTTTGTACCTGTCAGCCCTAAGAGGATGTCTCAGACACCCTGGGGCATCTCAAATGACACTAAATACCTATGGCAACTGAATCCTACCGTTAGCTCTACGCAGACCTTTATAACAGACCTTAGGTTTTGGTGTCTTAATTTGCAAGCTGAGTCCCAAAGCATGTTGCTGGACAAACCATCACACCACCCTGTAGGCTGGTCCAGTTAAATTGAGGCGTCTTACTTGCTCAGAGTATCATGGCTGATTATAGAGTTTTCCCAAAGAAAACATTTCTCCTTTTCCTGGCAAAATAAAATTCTCAACATCTCCTGAAACTCAAGCTCCAACTGAAAGACAGACATTCATACAGTGCAGCTGGGTGACAGTCTCAGGTCCAAATTACTTCACCAGTTCCTCACATCAATATATAGAGAAGGGCCTTTGCATCCTTTAGCCCAAAACGTAGCGTACCCACACTTTCTGCTGTGAGCACCTAACACCAGGTGCAAAGATCAGTTGTTCAGGCTCCCTAGATCCCTGTACAGTCACAGCAAAGGGGTTTGTTCTTCTGATAGTTTCTCAGAGTATAAAAGGTAGGTTTCTGCTATGCAGCAGCCCTATGGAGGGGTTTCTCATTTACACACCTGAAGTTAAACACCTATAGCAGATAATGCAAATTTTTCATTTCATAATTATGTTCTTCACCAGGTCAAATGATGATCGGCTTTTATGCAGGTCCCCCATTTCTGAATAGTAGCACCTCGCATCTCTTGACAGCTTTGTGCCCGGGCACAAACACAAGCTGTAGTACGGTCACACCAAGAAAACTATGCTGTATCTCCGAAGAGCTGCTCGTACTAACCTGAAAAAGAGACCTTTGCTTTGTCTGCTGTATTCCCACATCACATCTACTCACACAGAAGACTGCAGTGTGGCTGCTGTACTATGATGGACATCCATATAGAAGTTGGTTTAAACAGGAAAATCAGGGGCAGGATTTCAGGGACTCAGCATCCATGCTGGGACCAGACTTCCCAAAGAACTAAGCTCCTCAAAGGGCTGCAAAGTACGGACTAACTTTTCCAAGTACTCTGCACTCTTGTGCTTCTCTGGTGGCCTTTATACACAAAGAAAGCAGAGCTCTGTGGAAAAGCTCATCACCTATTTGGTAGGACCTGAGCTGAAAAATTAAAGCTACCCCTCATATTGGAATCCCCTTTCCATAGTACACATACACATTGCGTTCAGCAAGAGATGAAGATGCTGAGTGGAGTTAGGATGATGGACTCTGGACTTTGGGTATCTCAGTGCAGGGTGAGATCCTTTTTAATAGTGTAGGCTCAACAACAGTTTTAGGACCGATAAATGCTTGTTTGTGGGCATGGAAGACATCAGACTTCATCGGACTCTTCATCCATTCAGAGGCAAAAGCAGTTCTTTCAGGGCAAAACCAGCCACCATGGCCTAGTATGGATTTATTCTTGCAGGTTCTTCAAGGATTCAGGCTACCCTGCTTTGATAGCAATCAGTTCAATGGGGGTTATATGCAATTTAATACTCTGCATAGCAGTAGAAGATACCTTCAAAACCAAAGCCCTGTCTGTGTGCGTGTGTGTGAAAAACATCAGTGAAGTTTTCACAAGAAAAATGCATGTTTCTGTTATATCTCAGGCCCAGGATATTCCCTGCTGAGCACTTACCAACAAGCATTTAATTGGCACTGCGTGCTTCAGAGATTTTGGGAATGCATTTCACCACTGACGTATATAAAGTGCTTCAGGACGAAATGTGCCACAGGAGGGTAAGAGTCCTTTATTATTGCACGGCAGCATGAAGAAGCAGCAAGAGAGATAAGAATAACTGAAGCCATCCCCATCCTCTGCAGTCACCCTTTTGCTGCTCAGTGTCTGGACCTGCCCTCTGGGAGCTAAACAAACACAGACTGGGGAGGGAGGGAAGCACATCTCTCCCCATCCGACGTTTTCTGTTGGAAACCTAAGCCTAAAACACAGTCTGCAGTCTAAGAGCCGATGTGGTGATTGTTTCTTCCCTTATCTCACATTACAGAAGTGACATCTGAAAACACAGTGAAGTTGCAGCCCTTCAACATGGGCAGCTCTACTGTATGCATGATGCTCGCAGTATTTCACATAGAAAAAAAAATTCTCAACCAGCAATCAAAAGGCAAAATGTTTTCAATGGTTTAAAAGATAATTAGTATTTTTAATAAGGCATATGAAAGAAATAATTGTCCATAGGCACTTCCGAAGCAAACATAGTATCACAGCAAGATTTCAGCGAGTGACACAAGTGAAACAAAAGTACAAGAGCTAAAAGGACATGTCAAGGAGAGATGGTTTTGTCACTAAGTACTATAATTGAACTCAGGGTTAAGAATTCGAGAACTTAATATTTTAAAATAAATTGACATTTTTAATGCAAGCTCTTGCAATGACATATTAAAATAAAAACTAAAAAGTGTCATTGCTGCTATTCATAAACATGTTCACCCACTGACAGTATAAGGGCAAGGAAAAAGTGAATGAAAGACACGAAAAACCTTACTTCCTGCTCTGTCCATTTAATCCCCAATTCTCTGCTATTGCCAGATCACACAGTAGCACGAATCAGCTTCAGCTACAAGATAACCAGGATTAAAACAACAGCATGAGCTCTGCTTGCGTCCCAGGCTTCATTAGCAGAGTTTATTCAATCAGGGAAAGCTTAGCTAGGCAGAGTCATTCACTGCCCTATTTAGTGTGCAGAACATTCACTACAGTCACTAGCAGTTTGGGGCAAAAAAATCAGTCTTGGGACTCACAATGCTGCCCTTGAAGAATGCTCACAAATTTCCTAAGCCCAGAATAGAATCTTCAGCTGACATCTAGCTCCTCGTTTAAAAAGTTCGGGCCGAATTCTGTTCTCAGTTAGCATATTATAAGGCTGAAAAAATTCCATTCATGCCTGAGGCTTTATTCTAGATTTATCCCATGGGAGATTAACATAGAAATTGGTTCTTTGTGTCTTTTAGCTTTCAGGGTATTTAAGTGAATCTTCCACTGTTTTGAAGGGCAGAAGCGGGCACCTACCAGCCACGCTGGCAGTGCAGGTTGATCGAATGTTGTTCGTCCTTGAAACAAGCAGCAGAAAAGAAAAATGCGTTTGCACCAGAATTCGGTTTCTGGCTACATCAGCGTGAACAAAAATTTAAAACCAGTCTCGTGAAGATTGAAAGCAGAAACTTGTCTCCAGTTAACTTGGCTAGCTATAAATATAAAATCACTTCAACAGAAACAGTATCAGATCCCCACTAGCGTCTAGTTTGAAGGCAGCAGGCAATGAAGCGGCGTGTACAGCTGGGAGGTGGTACACATGAGCAGAGCACAACGTAACTCACTTTTATCATGCATTATACATCAGAGGCTTCAACAAAGTCAGTCTGAGATTGCTGTACCTGAATTACACCAACTCTTCGCAGTTCACCAGAGCGTAACACGGGTCTGGTTTCGCGAGGCGCTGAATACACGCAACTTTCACCGCAATTGGTAAAAGCTGACAGCACCAAGCACCTTGCAAGATCACATCCTAGAAACAGATTGCTCTGTATTAAAAGTAAAAAAGCTGATCTGAGCCCTGGGAAGCACATTCACTGTAAGCTGTGAATGTGTCTTTATAGAAGTGCTTCTGACTTCCCTTAGCACCCTTCTTTGATGCTGTCCAGATGCTTTCAAACTTTTACCCGCCCGGCCAAACGAAATTTTGCATCGAGATGACTTTCAGTTTGTGTTTTAGAAGTGCTTTTCTCTTACCTATCAAAAACCACGGCCGCATAGGCTGGCTCCGCAAAGATGACATCCCCAGGCAAGAATTCCTTCTGTGCTTTCAAGCCCCTGCCTTTGCCTTCAGACGTGAACACTTCGACTGACTCCATTCCCCCTTTGGTCATCCCAGGGACCCCAAGGCTTGGGAGGTGGGTATCTCAGAACGAGCCAAATCTCCCGTCACTCCTGTCAACTTCGACTTGCTGCAAGACCACGCTTATAAAAGGGATGGCCTCCCCCCCACCCCCAGCTGCACCGTTTCCCATAGGAGGGCGAGGGGGTGGGAGCAGGAGAGGCAGGAGGCAAAGATCCTCCACGCAATATCGCTGACCTACACAGAGAAGGCACAGAGCTGGAACTTCTGCTTCATTAGGAAACCCCCCTCCAAAAACCACGTTTGGAATTGTTTCTCCCAGCCACAAGCAGTTGTATATGTTACAACTCAGATTAATTTATACTATCCCATTGGAGAGAGAATGTATTCTCTTTGCAGGGTATTTTTAGCAACCACATGCTTCTGTCTCTCAGGAAGCAACAGCTGAGACAGTGGGACAGGGAGGGCTGGTGTGCATATTTCTGACCCCTTCCACTGTCATCTGGCTTTTTCCAGAAATTAAACAATGCTGATTTATTTTTACCCTCTAGGAGATGGACAGCATGTTTAGAGGCAGGGATAACAGCAAAATACACACTCTGAAATTCTCGGCACCCTCTGTCACCACCAGAGCCTGGAAAAGGACACCTCCAGTGCTCAGCCGCAGAAAAGATGGGGGAATTTGAGCCACCTGAGTGGAAAAGGAGGGTACACCAGACCGAACAAACCTGTGAGAAGCCAGGCCCTTCCTTTGCTCTCTGCACCCAGCAGCCAGTACAAGTTCGGGGTGATGCAAGGAAAAGCCTCCATGTATAAGAGTGAACTTCGCTGTGGAAATTTAACCCAGCCCAGATTGTTGTTCAGCATTTTTTTATCATTTAATAGTACTTCACGGGGTTGGTTCCTGCTAATCTCAACCTCCCACCACTAGGAAATGTGATGCTATTTCCTCCTGGATCCCTAAGCACCACACAGATACCACCGTTTGCAAACCTCTTCCCACACCTCCTTGCTGCACAGAAAAACCTGTCTGTTTTAACAGGGAAAGCGAGGTGTAGAAAAGTAAAGAGGGTAATTCTTATGCACTCCTAGACTGTAAAAGAAATGCTTTACCTTGCCAAGGCAGTGGGAAGTATCGTTGCACTCTTTAAGACAATCACAGAACTGCTCAGTATCTTCTGCTAAAAGCTTCTGGCAATTTTCCTTGCCTGCGAATGAAGTATGGTAGCACGCCTCAGCACAAATATCCTCTGTTACAGTTTGCCCGTGTGTGCCAAGCACAAACGATATCAATCCACAACTTCATAAATTCAGGGTGATCTGGGTGTTCACGTGATTATGAGCAATCTTCCCCAAACAACGAGACTCCTCCACTCTTACTGAGGAGGAACAGAGCCATCGCAGAGCTGTCAGCACAAACCTCCCAGCGTTTATGCTGCGCAGCATAGAAAAGTCACTACAGGCAATTAGCCACTACAAGCCATTACAATTTTAATTGCAATGCTCTACTTGTGTGATATGTGATGTCAGGATGCTCTGGTCTCACCTGTTATGCGTGTTAAACTCCTCTGGGTGTAAACGCCTTTTAGATACTTATGATTTGCCAGCAGTACTTCAGCACCTTAACATTAGATGCTGATTTTTATATTTATTTTTTCAAAAAAAAAGCCCTGATTTGGAGTGTGGCTACACTGAACTCAGTCATTAATCACACTAAACACTGTTTCTGATTCCCAGATTACAAAGAATATGGAATAGAATGGATTGGAACAGAACAGACCAGAACTAGAATAGAATAGAATAGAATAGAATAGAATAGAATAGAATAATGAAGAGTAAATTATAACAAAAAATATAATTATGTCTTTTCAAAGTAGTGAACTAAAACCAACAGACCAAAGTCCTTCTAGGATGGAGTTATAACAGAGCAGGTCTCTGCACAGTCAGCCATCCATGGTATACCCAGTACAATGCACCCCTCATCCGTTCAGATCACAAAGAAAAAGAAAACATTTTGGCTGAGACAGAGCGCAACAAAAGTCTCATTTCTCCCCTTCCAGCCTGGTCAATGCCACGGTGGTGTGTGCTCAGCTGGGTCTACAGGAGAAGATCAGCCATCTGGCTGCGCATGACACCCTTGGTACCACCAGGCCACAGTTTCAGACCCAGCTGTGTGCAAAAATACAATGGTAAAACTGTCAATCTAAAGAGAAAACACTGGGAAAGTTGGAAAGGGCCAAGAGAGACTGGATAATAGGGATTCCTGTTTAAATACCTATTTGGAGAAGTGACCCTACTTTCAACTGCTTAGAAAATTTCAAAGCCAGCTGGAGAGGCACACCAATTTTGGAGCGCTGAGCCAGGCTGACCCTTCAACAGCAGGTTATTCTGCACTTTGGGTCTGTCTGGATATTGGGCTGGAGGAGTGAGTGGCCCCATCCTCCTAACAGGAGAACAAACAGCACCCTCTACTGCCCTCTAAAAAATCATCCAAAGCACAATGTTACCAAATTTAATCGCTGCAGCTTTGGACTGTGGTGAGCAGTACACAGACAAAACGTGCATTAGAGGGAAAAAAGAAAAAAATAGGGGAAAAAAACCCTGTCCTGGGCAGGTGCTCCTCAGGCTCATCCTGTCATTATAATTCAGCTTTAAATGTTAAATGTAATCACCGTCCTGCAGGGTGCAGGTGGGCCCTGAGTCCAGATGAAACCAATTTTTGGGGTGACAGCAGGGAAAATATGGGGGAAATTAGACTGCCTGTTCTCCTGGGGGTGAGTGCAACAGGGGTTGGGGGTCATTTGGCCCTGATGAGGGATGGATCGATGGGGTGATGAGAGGAGGGCCGGCTGGTGGATCTGCAGCAATTTGGGGGACTTTGGGGGTGTGCTGGAGGCTGAGAGGAGCCACCCAAGGGTGAGGGGAGAGGCCTGCAGTTACTAGGCAGCTATTAGGCAGTTACTAGTTGTTACTAGGCAGACACTAAGCTGTTACTAGTTGTTACCAGGCAGTTATTACAATGTTACTAGACTTACTAGTAGTTATTGAGCAGTTATTAGGCAGTTTCTTGGCTCTTACTTTTAGTTACTGGGCAGTTACTAGGTAGTAGTAGTTCTGAGGCAGTTACTAGGTAGTAGTAGTTCTGAGGCAGTTACTAGTAGTTGCAAGGCTGATACTGGTAATTACTAGTAGTTATTGGGCAGTTATGAGGCAGCTACTAGTAGTTACTAGGCAGTTAGAAGTACTTGGGCCCGGCGGTGCCGTGAGGGGGAAGGTGGTGACAGGGACCTGTCAGAACATGGCACAAACGTGGTAGAGCGGCTCCCTCTGTGAAATAAAGTATGTTCTCGTGGTGCCAGTACTGAAAAGCAATAGGCGTTTGATTACAAGTTACAAGTAGTGCCTAGTCAGTTCGGAGGGCTGTGGGCCCCTGAGGGGGAGGCCAGGGGCTGGCCAGGCCGGGCGCAGGGCGGCCAGCGAGGGCGGGCTGGGGCCCGGCGGGACCAGCTGGGGGTTACAGTGGACCCGAGGGGGCGGTGAGGTGAAGCCGGCCCGCAGGAGGAGCTCGTTACGGCAGAGGCGGTGTCCCGGCCCCGCTACGGTGTCCCGGCCCTGAAGGCCCCGCTGGCGGCGCGGTGCCCTTAAGGGGCTTGAAGGGCGGCGGCGGTGGCTCCCTGCCAGCAGCACTGGGGCCATGGCGGCGGAGCGGGGCGGGAAAGCAGCTCCTCGGCCCCCTCTCGCCGCCCTCCG
>VYXH01005045.1:112708-140103 GCA_013397275.1 Burhinus bistriatus | reverse complement strand
CCGTGAGGGGGAAGGTGGTGACAGGGACCTGTCAGAACACGGCAGAAACGTGGTAGAGCAGCTCCCTCTGTGAAATAAAGTATGTTCTCGTGGTGCCAGTACTGAAAAGCAATAGGCGTTTGATTACAAGTTACAAGTAGTGCCTAGTCAGTTCGGAGGGCTGTGGGCCCCTGAGGGGGAGGCCAGGGGCTGGCCAGGCCGGGCGCAGGGCGGCCAGCGAGGGCGGGCTGGGGCCCGGCGGGACCAGCTGGGGGTTACAGTGGACCCGAGGGGGCGGTGAGGTGAAGCCGGCCCGCAGGAGGAGCTCGTTACGGCAGAGGCGGTGTCCCGGCCCCGCTACGGTGTCCCGGCCCTGAAGGCCCCGCTGGCGGCGCGGTGCCCTTAAGGGGCTTGAAGGGCGGCGGCGGTGGCTCCCTGCCAGCAGCACTGGGGCCATGGCGGCGGAGCGGGGCGGGAAAGCAGCTCCTCGGCCCCCTCTCGCCGCCCTCCGCCGTGAAGGTGAGTGAGGCCCGGCCCGGCCCCGTGGCTTGGGGCCGGCGGCGCCGTGAGGGGGAAGGTGGTGACAGGGACCTGTCAGAACACGGCAGAAACGTGGTAGAGCAGCTCCCTCTGTGAAATAAAGTATGGTCTCGTGGTGCCAGTACTGAAAAGCAATAGGCATTTGATGCCAAAGGCAGAAATTAATGAGCAGCAAAACGCAACAAGAGTCTTGTCTGTGTTTTGCCTGCGGAAGGAGCAGGTAGGGTATCTGCAATAGGTCCAAGCCGTTTAATAGGCAGCTTGTAAAAGGTAGTTTTGCGTTTAATTCTTCAGTGCAAAGGGGTCTTGCTCTAGCTTTGTAATCTCATGCTTATGGGGTGGTAAGATGACAAACAGGTTACTTTCATACATCAGACCTGTGATGTAGAGCCTTGGAACTGAATCTTAAGGTTGTGGCTGAGAAGTGATGGGAACTTCCCCTGCTCTCTCCTTCCCAGGTAGTCTCTCCTGCAATCTAGGAAATAGCACCCCAAAAAAAGTGTTGAGCTTCCAGAAACGCCAAGTCGTTCACAATGGGTATAAAATACTTGCACGTTGAAAGGCCAAGTCGTTCATAATGAGTATGAAATATTTGCATGTTGAAAGGCTTTGGTCAGTGGTTTATAAGCATTGACTATTCAGTTGTGTAATGAAAATCAAACTAAAAAAAAAAAGCCACACACTTAGCCATAAACATGGGCTTTCGTTAAATATGTAAAACATCTATTAACAGCAGATTTCCCCATTGTCAGTTAAATTTAGTAGTACTCTAGAACAGAAATAACTCTGGTGGAATGAATCTGTTTAAAAGCTGGCAGCTATTTTTAAGGAGAAAAAAAGCAACACAAGTATCTATGGTCTTCAAAGGAATATACTTAGGGAAAGTTAGGAATGTGGTCTTGCTACATTTAGATTTAAATTCCATTTTTCACATGTATTTCTTGAACTGAGTTGTCAAGTTCCTGAACTCCAAAATGTGCTTTGGTGCATTTAGCAACAAGGCCTTTAACTTTAAAAATACTTTGACCTCTGGGGAATTGCAAGGGATTTTTATGGGACTGAAGGTTGTGTTTCTTAAATTCTCAGTGTGCAGAGGTAGCTCGCACCCTTATTTTTAGTGCACAACTAGTACAGGTTGTGTCGTGACCCAGACACAGCAAGGATTGCTGGTTATGCTTGTCAATTCATACATGTGCCAAACAGAGCTGTGGAACTGGATATTATGGGTGATTTCTGGTTTGATAGCCTGTTGAGGAAGGAGAGTATCCTTGTCTTAAATACAAAATTAGCAGTAACTTTTGGCTTTGGAAATGTTCTGTGGCAACAGTTCTTGCTAATTTCTTCACGTGCACAGCCCCCTCTTTTTTTTTCTGTGGTTTTTTTTTGTTTTAGTCTAAGGGTTTCTTTTGACTCTGTCAACAAGATAAAAACCTTTGGTACCTGTAAGAGTGTAGTTAATCTGTAGTTACAACCATGCATCCTTTTTCAAGACTCAGTATATAGCGCTCACATGTTATTAATGACTAATTTTGCCCTCTCCCTCCTTTTCTATTCTACACAGCTTCACTTACTGGAGGGGAAAAAAAGAGTCAGGTACCAATTCACTGATTATATGTTTCTCACCCACTGTTCCACAAGCCTTTCTTAAATAGTGTTGAGAGTAGGCTGAGAAATAACATTGCACAAACTACTATCATACCACCGTATGGGAGCATTTGTATGTCAGAAGAGAGCTGGGCAGACGGGTAACTTGTCTTAACCTGCCTCAGAGAGTTTGCAAAGTGGGGATTGGGAGGTGTATTTCTTATGTGTTATTAAGACCCAAGGAGGGTTAAACCATGACAGAGTGGAAAGGGGAAAAGGTCTGTTGTCCTAAGGAAATAACTTAATGCCTGGCAAGGAAACTAACAACTTATCTTGCAACGTTTAAGAAGTCTAATGCATTAGATTCTTCTTCAGAAGGAACCAACCACCCAGTATAGACTTAATCAGCCTTCAGTTGCACCCTATTCACATATTGATGGGGTGTTTCAAGAAGTACAGCACAGCTGTCTCAAACTGTGCTCACAGAAATTTTAAAAAACATCAAAGACTTATTTTCTGAAATCCTGAGCAATTTATTGCAGTAAAAGTGATTTGACACTTAAAAAAACCCAACAAAACCAAAAAAAACCCACCGCAAAACAAAAAACCACCACCAACAAAAAAACCTGCTTTTGCTGGTAAAAGCAGAATAGCTGGTTCCAGTCTACCCCAGCTGTGACAGGCTGGTCCAGCTGTCATGGTTGTGATAGGATGTGGGGAGCAGAGATCAGTGTGATGTTCAGCAGTGACACGGAAGTGGAAACAAAAGGTCTTGGTCCAACAGGGAGAAAAATGAGGAGAATCAAGGAACTGTGTTGCCAGAAGGAGACACCTTAATTTTATTAGTAGTGATTGATATATTGTACTTCAGTCTTAATGTTTTAAAATATTTTCTGTGTCCTGGCTGAGTTCAGAGCTCTAAGAGAGCAGGCAAAGCGTCTTGTTACTTGCTGACCGTGGGCAAAAGGGGAGCATTATGTTTCACATCAATTGCAAGCTGCTTCTGTTGTGTGTCAAGGCAGATCACAGATCCAGCTGGCCATCAAGGCTTTTAGCATTGTTTTGGTTTAGTTTGTGCATTTGAGAAGGTTTTGGCAATGCTAGGTTTAACCCCTGTTTTGGTAGTGTAGTTGTACGCTTCAAAGGCCTTGCGCGTGTGTACGGGCCTAGCCATGTCTTAGTCAAATCTGTGATAACATGTAGTATTCAAAGATGCATATAAATGCCTGTAAGTTAACTTGTTATAGTATTCTGTGGGGAAAAAAAATCTTATAGTTTGGATGATGAAACTAGTTTATGGAAACATGCAGTGCCAGCATTAGCAGCATTTGTTTCCAAACAACAGAGTCCAATTTGGCATTTCATTTTCTTACAATCACCTGAGCTTTCAAAATAAAATAAAATCATTCAAAAGGATATTCAGGGACTACACTCACTGAGAAAATGAAAATTTAGTGCTACTACAGTATTATTTGCTTGGAGAAACATCTTTCACCTAACTGCAGAAATCAAAGTCTGTCTGGTTCAGCCTCCCTTCCTTGTATAGGAATACAGTGCTGTAATACTGCAGTTCAGTGTGTTGATAAGGGTTTTAAAGTTTATTATCTTTGCCTGCCCTTTCTAAGTTGGATATCTGAGTTTATTTCTAAGATTGCTTTCTGGCTTCTGCTGTACAGTGACCGTGCTCTAGACAACCAAAAGTGACTGGATTTCAGTGATGCTGTTTGCCTGCAGTTTCAGACAGCTGGTAACTGAGCATTCAAGCTTTTGTTCATCTTTCATCCTGTTACGGAGTAGGAATGTGATTGCCTGATTACAAGCAATAGAGTTTGCACATCATGTAAAGTCACAGCAGGTCAGCTAAGATGAGATAACTGACTGCATGCCAGCTCCTGCCTTTCTTACTTGCAGAGTAAAGCAAAGTAATGCAGTGCATGTGATGTAAATTAACCTGTTTTACTTTGCAGCTGGGACAGGCTTCAGCATGCACACTCAGTTACTGTGAGGCTGACAGGTGGTAGCCTGGTAGGATGCCCTAACCCCATTGCTTTTGTGGATGTGCCTTGGAGACAGCCATGTGAAAATAAAAAAAATATGTGGGTCAGTATTTGCTCTTGAGGACTTGAAGTTGTTGAACTTGATTTATGTATATCCGTCTATTTCTCATTAAAATGTTATGTTTGCTGTTGGTGTTTGAGGGCAGAATTTGGCTGTGTCATTTTGTGGGTTTAGTACCTTGAACTTGAAACTTTATACCTTTGCCTTAAGGGATTTGTCTAGCCTAGACTTTTTCTTTACTACATTATTCTGCCTTCTGTTTTCTCTACCCTCAAGAATTGGGAAAGAAAAATTAATAATAGACTAAAGCTGGGAGCATTTCCTTCTTAATCAAGTGGTAGAAAATCTTGAGCTGAACAGGCTTTTTTAAATTACCTAGTCTCTGATATTTTAATTAATGTTAGTATTTTTCCTACCGCGTTTATACAGCCCTGAGGAAAGACTTTTTTTCCCTGCCTTTCCTACATGGCATGCCACAAAGATTCCTCCACAATTAACCTAGTAAAAGTAAGAAAAGAAATAGCAAAGGTTTAAAGTAGAAAAGACGTTCTCGAACTCTCAATACAAGTACAATATTGTTAAAATGTCCCTGAGCCCTCTCACGTTAGTGTTTTAATGCCTTAACTGAATTGCTGTTCCATTGAAGAAGATTTAAAAAAAAAAAACAACTTAAATGCTGGGTGTGGCTTCTAAGATTGTAACTAAGAATCAAGAAACAGTAAGCAAATCATTATCTTTCGACGCAGACACTGTCCGATTTATTATTATTAGGCAACCTGTTTGGTTCCAGATTTCTAAAATCCACCTCTGTTATTTTGATTTTTTTTAAATTTATTTAAATTGCTTCAGTTTTCTTGTTGAGAGATGCTAAACACCTGCAGTTTCCATTGCCTTCTCAATGCCAATATTTCAGTATTTGAACATTGAAACAATCAAGCTGATCTTGTTTTAAGAATGTGTTCCTCGTTGCCTGTGGATTGCTCCTCATTCTCTATTGATTTAGGCTGGGTTTATTCTCTACATTAAAAAAATAATTGTATAAACCACATCTCTGGACAAGTATTTTTATAAACGCTAAATGAATGAGCAAGAATGTAAGTATATTGGATATTACCTGGATATTCAGGGGATACTTGATGTTCTCTGTCTTCACCTATGTTATTCACTATTATGTCAGACTGCTTTTAATTTCACTTCGTATGAAGTATTTAGCTTCTGTGTCTTCTGAATGCTCTCAGAAGATGCCAATCAGAAAATTATACTAATAAAAAGTATGCTGGCTTTTAAGCGTACATTTATCGTTATGATCTATTTCTGCTTTAATAACAGGTTTTTCTATTTACTCAGACATTTTTATAAGTATCATTGGAGATAAGAATAACAAGTCATTTTTATGAGAGTGAAAGTAGAGTGTTTAGGAAACTTCTCTTGCACCAGTCTTTATGTAAAGTTTGAGTGGTTTTTGGTAATTAGTAAATCTTCAGTGATTCGTGGCTTGTCTTAATGATGAAGCACTTGTAACAGTGAAACCAACTCATTAAAACATTAGTTTTGAACCAAATTACTAGGTTACATCTCAATCTCAAGCTTCGAAGGTAGCATAATAAAAAGTAAACCTATGAAGCAGAACTCCAAGCGCGACTTAAACATAACATTGACTTAGAGGGAACAGTAATGCAGCACATACGCTGACTGTATTTCTTTGAAGAGGAGTAGAAGACATGATATTTTTGCCCTGTGGTTTGCTTCTCCAGTTTTGCAAACATCTGAAAACATACTAATTTTTTTCCTGTGGAATCATTGTTTATCAACTGACTATGAATTAAGATTACACACCTTTTTGTCCCTTCTGTATCAGGTGTATGTTTGCCATCTGGAATGTGAATATCAAAACTCCTCCTAGGCTGGGTTGACCTGTCTTTGCTATGTGTGCTCAGGGCTGGCCATATGTACCTGTCTACAGCCGTAGCTCACCAGGCTTAAAGTTCCAGTGTACTCTGATCTCTGCGAAGCTGAGCTGGTGTTACTGACTTTGACCAGAACCTGATGGGACTTGCAGTCTCTGGAGGCCACAACACCATTAGAAAGGGGAACAATTCCCTCTCTTAGGCGAGTGTGGAGCAGCCACCATAGAATCATAGAATGGTTAGAGTTGGAAAGGACCATAAAGATCATCTAGTTCCAATACCCCTGCCATGGTGAGAAGTTATAGCGGAGGTGTGTTTTATTGGCAGTAGCTCACTGAGTGCTTTTCAAAAGGTAACTTGTAAAATGCAGCTTAGGTGGGAAGGAGGAACTGTGTCCTTTTCTGATACTTGCTACTTATTTCATACTTAAATAGCAAGATGTTGGCATCTTGAGTCATTTACAAAAGCACTTGGTTTGAAACACTTATAAGAAAACCAAGGAACTTAAATCAAGAGTGACACTGTTTATGCCAATTCTGTTGTTTAGGGTAACACTGAAAGGACCCATCAAAGTGAGGAACAGTTAGGTTCATAAGAATTAGTTTTAACTCAACCCTTTGCAGTAGGTAACTAATTTCTCCCATGGTACTGTTGCAGGAATTGGAGATGCACAGAAATGAAAACCAGAGTTCTCAAGCTTAAATGTCTAGATACAAATGTACCTACATGTAAGAATAGTAGGTTTAAGAGTATTGGCCAAGTTTAACGAGTAGGCAGCAGAGCTGAGAGTAGACCCAGGGTCTCTCAATCAAATGCTCACACTGAACAGTTTTGGGTTTGTTTTGCTTTAAGTCACTTTTGGATGCAACTAAATGTTGTTAACAGTTAGGGCCTCCTTTCCATAGATATCTGCATGTTTGACGGTCACTTTCTTGATCTCATCTTTAGGTCTTGAGTCAACTGTTTTATTGTGATCCTGCAATGTGATTTTAACACAGGCATCCAGAATAATTATATATGTTTATAAATCCACACTACTAAAACAGCAATTTGGACAGCTGCGGAATTAGTAGTGGGATAGCAAGCAGTTTTAGCATTCATTTGAAACATGACCAGAGCTGGTGCATCCCTTTCTCTTGAGATACGCATGAGATGAGGTATTTAACACCCGGATCATTTTGAATTTAACATCAGGAAGGAGCATTCTTTGGCTGTATCAGTAAGGAGGGCAAGGACTAAATGAGCAGGGAGAACCAAAGCATTGTTTAGGGCAAGGTTGCATGATATTGCAGTCAGTGATCGCTTATTAAAGCTGCAGAATGTATAGGAAGGCAGCTTTCCAGTCTGTATCGGGCGTCGGAAGTGCTTGGCATGGCAGACAGTTGGAAGCCCAGGAAGGGGATGGCTGTTCTGATGTTTTGTGGAGGTACTATCTAAATAAAGTAACTACCAGGGTGCCTGGAAAAGGCTCTAGTACTGAATCAGACTGGTATTCCTGGTAAGCTTGAGTAATAAAGCACAAGAAGGCAGCCAGCATTTTTGCTGCATGAGAAGTTGCACATGTATGCTATTAGCATACAGTGCCTGAAGACAGACAACAATGGTGCTGTCTAGTTTCAGGCAGGTTTCTCAAACTTTTTCCTAGTGTGGAAATAGAATCAGTCTTTAGCATCTCAAATGAACCCACCTTGTCCCATTTCTTTGTGCAGAGGCATAAGCTATCTTTCCAGCCTCATCCTCTCTTACCTCCTCCCACCCTCATCTTTCTTCTCTGTTAGGGCTCCGTAGCCTCTGCAGCGTATCTGGAATTTGAATCTGATTGTAAAGCAGCCTTTTATTAAAATGCCTAAGGATCTTGGATGACTACGATAAATTAATAGTGTTACAAAACTGAGAAGGAATACAGATTGACTTTTGTGTGGGTGTGGTTTGGTTTTTTTGCATTTTATAGGCATTTTGATTGATTAAAAAAAAAAATCTTTTTGGCACCTATTCTGCGTCCTAGACTTTAAGCTCTTGAATCATAATAAAAGCTGAAGTAATGACAAGAAATACTACAGTGGCTGCTGAGAATTAGTAGTCGAAAGAATCAAAAAGCATTTATTCCTTTCTTTGAAAAGAAAATGGAATAGTCCCTTTGGGACGATGCTAATTCTAATGGGTCATCACTAAGGGTAGCAGTTGTTTCCCAGGTTTGCTTTCTTCAGCCTTGACAGTCCAACAATAGTATTCTCTGTATGTGTGAATATCTGCTTTTTTAAGGACAGCTTGTAAGTAGTACATTCATGGAACTGTAGACTGTCACATTTTCTTTCTGGGCGTACAACTGAAGTGTGATGAAACAGGAAGATGTTACCTAGCTTATTGGATGGATTTTTCCCTTTATGCCTGGGTGGTACTTGAATACTCATTTCCCATTCTATCTAATCAATCATCTTTGACAGGTACGTTTCTCAGCCCAGTTCCCTCTGAAAAGAAGTATTTCTTAAGAGCTTATGAAGGGTAATGCAAAAGCAAATGGTACAGGTGAGGCAGATAGTGTGTTGGTGAGCTGATAATTATATTTGCTTGAAGTAAGTTTGTAAGTACACATGGTTAATACATGCAGCCTCATGTTTCTGTAATTGTTCATTGTCATCCTGGCTCTTTCCGATTTCTTTGTATCCTTCTGCTGTTGTCAGTGCCACCTTAAATGGGAGCAGAAGCTCCTTTTTTTTTTTTTTCATACTTGTACTATACCCACTAGAAATGGATGCTGTCCTGGTTTGAGGCCCAAACCACGACAGGCTCTAATCCTTCTTGGTGCTTCTAGACACTTAAGAACTGTACTCTTGTTTTCAGCCCTGTGCCTTCATGTAAACTAGGCACCCTCAAGACTACTGAAGCCCCAAAGCTGATCATTTTAATCTACCCTACAAGACCCTGTGTCGTTTAGTGACAGCCTAACCCGATGTTAACATCTGTAAGCACCAACAAAGTGTGGATCACCTGTGCTTTCAGAAGCTGTGCTCACCAGGCCCAGTCCTTGCAATGTCATTGTTGTGAGGTGATGGTGAAAACAGGGCCATTACTGAAGAGAGGTACCAATCTAGTTGGTGGGATTTCTGAGCCTGGAAGCCAGAGGGAGTTGTTAACAGTGCTCCCCACTTCCCGTGAACATTGAGTTAAATGTTTGAGGGATCTTTGCACTTCCTTTAATGGGACCTTATTAGTATCTGAGGTTAATTGGCTGTGCTAAAGTCACTTTCAAAGCTTCTCTTAGCATTTCAGTAGGTTCAGGTTCATCCTTTGATTGCCAGAAACTCCTTATGTGTGCTGCTTCACTTTGTGCACCCTTTTAGATACGTAAACTGCTGTTAATATTTGCCTTTGCAATAGTATGTCTTTTCATCAGATGTCAGTGGAATTCACAAAACATGAGATCTCGCAGCATGTCTGTGGCAGTACCAGGTGCCATAGGTTTCATAATATAGCTGAGAAAACTGTGGCAAGGACAGACCATAAGACCTACTAAGAATCACATGAGAAAATACTGACATTGGGTCATTAGTAAATAGGAGGTGTTGGCTGGATTAATGTCACCAGTCCAGACAGTCCAGAGACCTGTTTTCTCCTCTGAAGTATGGGCTGTTGACAAACAAACAGTTTTTTGGGGAATAGTCTAAAAATAAAGGAAAAGCTACATGGAAGGTTACTGGTTGACTTCATCATGTGCTGTGAAATGTTTGTCTCTTTTATTTTAAAAAAAAATTAAGTTCATGTCTTATATTTTTAAAACATTTTTATCCATATCCTTTTGTTTAAGGAGCAGTCCCTTTGTGACAAACAGTAGGTGGTCTGTTCTGCAGTGAACCATTTCTTAATGACAGAAGGTTGATCTGAACAGTTGCTCCAAATTCATGATACCAGTACCTTTATTTAAAGATTTTGGAGACATAAAAATGGCAAGGTCAGTATGGCAGTTCTACAAGGCTACTGCTTTTGGTTCATTCTCTGAAAAGTTTCTGATGGCATGGTTGCAAACTAAGGTAAACTATTTTTTTAAAAAGTTTTTCGTAGTTGCCAGGAAAGGTGTCTTGTGAATCTGAAAGCTGAAGGTCTCAAGTTCAACTTAATACTTACAGAACTGGTTGCACACAGGCAGCAGTAGTATAGATCTCCCCATGCTCTGTCATTTGTGTGTGTCGCAAATGGTCTTGAGTCATAGATAAAAGGAGAAAGGGCAGACTTGTTTGTGACCCTTCTCTGGAAGTGAGCAGAGTTGTGTCATTTAGCAAAGTGGGCTCTTGATGTGCATGGTTGCCATTGGGAAGGAGTCTGCAGTTGCCCAGACTGGACTGAAGACCGTTTACAACTTACTGCCCAGTTGGGATTTGTGAGAGACACATCAGTTTATTCCTGAATTTGACTCCATGCAGTTCATCAGAAGACCACGTAGAAATGTGTTATCGAAGGCATATATATTTGCCTAAAAATCCACTAACTATACAGAAAATAAAAAGGCTATGTTTATATGTATGGGTTTTCATGTGGTTTGAGGCCGAAATTATCAGATCGGGGTTTTTAAAAGTGGCTACCCAGCATTCTCAGAAGTGCTAGATAGCTGTGCTTCTGACCGACTTGGGTAGCAGCTGCTGTATCCTTTTTGTGGATCATGATGTTCTGTCCTTGTTTGGTCTAAGGAAAGCAGACAGGGTTATGCTGTGCTTCACTGTTTCATACTGACAAAGCTGGAACTGAACTCCCATGCTATTGCTAATACAATAGCAGGTGAACGCCAAGAGCTGCATTAAAGCAGGTTATGTTACCATGCTCATGGTTTGCATTCCCCAGCCAAGTTATTGTTTGGGAACACTGCCTGTTTCATGTGATATGTATTAATAGTCATCTTGTGACCATGCAGAAAAACTGAGTAGAGCACCTCTTTAAGGTTCCAAAATCAAGGCAAATGTTGTGAACTCTGTGTATTTATTTTAGTAGATCTCTCTCTCGGGGGAACCCAATTCTTGGGTTTACAGTGCTTACAAGTATTAGGTTGAGGTAGGAGACTTCACTGAGATTATTGTAGCTCTACATTCATCACTGCTGACTCAGCTGTAGAAGCATAACCATATCTTGAGAAAAGACAGAGCCAAAACAGCAGGACAACAGTGTTACGGGGAAAACGGAAAGACTTAATGAGAAACAGAAAACACAATGCTATAAAGAGAAAAGAGAACTAAGATGATGTGATAAATTTATAGAGAAAGAATCTGATTAAGTCAAGTCCTGTCAACCCTTTTACGATACTGAAGAATGAAAACAACTCTTGTAACAATGAAGAGCAATATTTAAAACTGTCCCTAGAATATATATTAGTGGAATTAATCAGTTACTGCAGAATGCCGTTGATAACAAGGGCACAGCAGGGTTCAGGCTGGCTCGAAGAGGCACAATAGGAGTTACTTGGACATCCAGACTTCTGGTCACTACAATCCAATCTTTTCATTGCAGTGGTCAGCCAAGAAGAGGTGAATTAAAACCCCGATTTTAATTTCATGTTTCAATGTTTTTTAGGGTTTTTTCGTAGCATGTACTTGGTTGGTGTTTTCTGCCAAGAAGGCTGTGCAGTTGACTGCTAAGTCAAGGCAAATATGCACAGAATACTGTCCTTAACTAATATAAAGAAATCTGTCTTTGAAACAAAGATATGTTTTCCCGTGAGAGGTTATGCAATTTGAAATACAGTGAATACTGCCCATGGTAGTAGTATTTCATAGATTTGTGCCTAGTTGCATTGCAATTTGCTTTTTGTTATTGTTTCTTAATAGAGAATATTGTTCTGTTTAGCTTTCTCTAGGTAGCTGTGTCTTTACAGTTCAATACAGTTGAGCAAACTGGTGTGATTTTCCTCTGTAAGTGGCTTTTCCTGCTACGAACAGTGGCAATTCATGCGTTTCAGGTGCAAGATGGGCTTTCAGCTAATGCCCAGAACCGAGTTACTGGATTTTCTTGCGTGGATTGAAGTCGTTTATTGTGGGGCTAAGCTATGTGAATCAATAGCTGGACAATATTGAAGATTTCTGGGTGACTTATACTACAGAATAATAAAGCTTTAAAGGACTAGTCATCTGGCCATTGTACCTCATGAAAATAAAGTCTTTATTAGAAAATTAATTCTTATATCAGGGACTGGTGGTAAACCATTCATTGTTGCAATCTCAGCCAAAACCCTCATCAGAGCCAGCTTCAATTAAGATCTGTATGTTAAACAATTTGGGAGTGCTGCTTTGGGAAGGCAAAATGGGATTAAACATGCACACAGTCCAAGAAAGATCTCTGCATCTGCCATTCCTCAGGTTTTGTCAGTGCCCGTAGAGCTACTGATAGGTTTTCAGCTGGTTGTAGGTGTTAATGTTGCCTTGTCAAAGCAGTTTGGTATTCCTTGTTTCAGGCTTTCACTGGAGCCACATTCCTGGGGTGATACTGGCTGAGTTAAAATATAGGTCATACAGCTTGTACTGAAATTTATGTTCTGTTTTTAAGGGGCTTTTTACTGGTGCAAAGAGGGCAGTCATGTTGTCCAGGGCAAACACAGGGGACTGGGTGGACTCTAGTCCTTCCTCAATCATTTGTGAACTGATCATCCCACAGCTTAGTACCATTATTTAGAGTTACAGGACACATGACAGTATTCCATTCTGTTTTTTCATGTTCCCTTGGTCTTGACTTTCCTTTGGTAAGGGGCCAAGAGAACAGTCCTTAGAAATAAGGGTAAAGGCTGATTGCCTTTGTGGGTTTCTAGATGCCTTTTGGCATTGAGCCTTAAGACCACAGGGAGCAATGCTTTCCTTGCCCACGATCTCTCCAGGCTGTGTACAAAGCACTGAAAGCCAACTGCTCCACATGAGGCTTCCAGGATGGACTGTTGAGTAAACTTAGAGGGAGTAAGCTCAGTTAAGACATCACAATACTTTCCCCAGTATTTTCCCTTTAACCTCAGCTTCATTTGAAGAGCACAATTTAGTTGAACTGTGTACTTATGTGGCTTCCTTTATTTTTGCTTTAAACTGGTTTAACTTGGGCTTATATTTAAGAGCAGGGCATGCCAAAAAGTAAAATTCTAGCTTAGTTGGAATTGACATGAGACCCACTGGGGGTGAAAAAGAAACAGGTAGTCTTAGTTTGTCGGCACAGAAAAAGATTTGGTGGCAGAGTAGTGTGGGTAAACTTACTCCCTGAAAGCATAGTCTGTACCAGAAAACTATTTCAAGCAGTGTGAGTTAAACCTGTTTCCCTAATGAATTAAAGTGTATTAAGAGGAGAAAGAACTGGGGTGATGTAGCTTTATCTTTGTGAGGGTTTTGCCAGCACAGCGATGCTTATTTAAAGGGTGTTTTTAATTGACATGATGTTGGCACTACTTTTAAGTGCTTATTAGAGTGTTCCCCCTCGGATCCAATATGCATGCACACCTAATTATTCAGAAATAGCTTCAAACCTGGGCCAATTTTAGTATGCGTTAAAGTGTATACAGACTATGAGTTAACTGGGAATGGGGTAAAGAAAATCAGAACAAGCCATTAGAGGAGTTTTTTCCCATATGACTAAATCAGTTAAATTGGCATATGGGGCACAGGTACAACCTTCCTAGGCCAGGAGGTCTCAGAAGCTTTTCTTATCTACTTAGCTATTTCCAGACTTTCTTTAAACCTTTTCTTTAAGGAGTATTCCCTTATTTAACTAACTATGTGACCTAGTCCAGTTAAAATTCTTTTTTTAGGCCATTAATCAAGTATTTCTGATATTGTGCCTTATTTGAAATGGACTGAAAACCCAATGAAGAGTCTCTGTCTTCTTTGTTTTTAAAGTCTGGGTACTCTTATAATAATACTTTATAAGTCCATGAGATCAATACTTCTGTAAGTAGGAAGGTTTAGATGGCTTTACAGCATTGCTTTGAAGCCACAGCGAGGCACGGTGTGATTCAGTGGATGAACGTTGGTTCCTTCATTTTGTGCTGTGTGGGAATATTTTGTTTAAGCAAAGACATGCAAGTATATCTTGTCCTAACTACTGGCTCATTTTTGTCTTTTGCTCTTTCTGTTTAGGTGACATTTTAGATGAGGCAACAAGGAAAGACCTTTTCACCAACACTTTCTGTAAGGTTTGCAGGGCAGTGCTGCAGTTTGAGTCTCAAAGGGCATCACACTATAAGGTAGGCTGGAAGGGAGGATTTCTCTAGCAAGCACTGGGGCTTTGGTTTGTTTGTTTGGGGTTTCTACGTAGTGTTATAAAAGGCCGCTTACGCCTTTTTATAGTGTATTTCCCAAGGCTTATGCTAGGCGTAGACATTAACCAGAGTTGAATGTGAAACTTGTGGGTTCAGTATAGTGAAGGGCAATCACCTGTATATTGCAGCATGATTTTAGAAGGAACTGAGCAAGTTCACGCTGTGCTGTATATGGGACTGAAGCAGATTTGCACCACATGAGCCAGAACATACGTATGGCACAGGGCAGTGCTAGCTATAGAGGATCAAGGTCATACCTTCTGATGCTTCACCCAGCAATATATATTTGATGCTCTGTGCACCAGTGTCTGCTTGAGGCAGGTTGTGTGAATCATCCTGAAGGGATTTCTTGGAACAACTGTGTGCCTTGGGATATTGCTGTAGACATGGGAAAGCATGCTTTATTTTGAAACTTGATCTTGAGGGTGTAAAGGTTTGCAGGCACAGAAATTTCTGTCTTTTTCTTTCTCCTTGCAAAAGGTAAAGTTTAAAATGTTAGTTGCTATCAGGAGTCTTTCTTGCTATTCACATTATTAAGACTCAGGTCTTGCAAGGTATTATACTTCCTTATTTTGATTTAACTTAGGCAGCAGTTGTACTGTCAGAACTTCACGGAGTTCAGACCCTCAATTTGATTTTCTGTTTCTCAGATAAAAATCCAGTTGAGGGTATCACCACTACAAAATTAATTGATGGAAATAACTGACTCTTTCTTCTCAGTTGTTCTTGTATTGTCTAACCAGGTATGATAGGTCCTCTTTCTCTTTGATAATGTTGTTATAATATCCTGCACTGCTCCTCAGAATCCTTAAAAGACATCTGAAAAGCATCAGGTCAGAGAAGACAAGTTTCTTGTTTTGCTTTGTAGGTTACCACTGTATAATGTGGTACCCACATGTATAGCATGGCACATGGGTAAGTACATTACAAGGGCGCAAGTTTGAAGTTACGGGTTCAGAGAGCATCTAAGAATTAAAAAATAATTATGTCTGAGGGAAGTATACATTGACACCCAATTTTAGTTACCTGGACTATTGTATCATCAGTAGAAAGGTGTAGAAATCTCCTTAGACTAACTCCAACTGGAGGTACTTTAACTCAGCTTCCAGGGAAACCTGTTTCTCTCCACTGACTGTATGGGAAGACTAGACTTCTTATTTAGGAAGGTAAGTTAAGTTGTGCTGCCTGTCATTCTTCTGTGTCATGGCATGGGGTGACCTGGATGTCAAGTCCCTCAAGCACAGCAGACTTGCTCTGTGGCATGGCTGCATTCGTTTCCTTGCCTATTTTAGCGTCCCTGTTTGTAAGGGAACATGTCAGGATATTTGGTTCCCCAAAGAGTTGAAAGTAGATGACTCCAAGGGGTGTTTGAGGCAAAATATGATGAGTAATGCTGAGTACTATATTATTGATTAAAGTATAGTATTGTTACATGAGCTGAGATTTGTCTGCTTGTGGCTCTGCTTTATACAAATAAAATCTGGCAAGTGTTGAAAGCAGTTTTTGATGAATGAAGTCCCAGTCACTGAGTGTATCACTGCTTGGATCCTTATTACTGAAAACAGAATAATTCTAGTCTCTCCCCAGGGCAAAAAACATGCTCAGAAAGTTCGTGTTTACATCCAAATGCATGGTGAGAACAGTGAGAGGCAGGAGCATGGCAAACAGAAGAAAATTGATTGTATCAGTTTTCAGGTGACTGTTCCTCTTCGTCGCTAAATAAAATATTTTCTTGTATACTTCAGTGAATGCTAGTAACTGAGCTTGCCCTTGCCTGGTTTCAGATGGATGGGAGTGGAGTAGTGGACAAAAACAAGTACTGCAATCTCTGCAACATGATTTTTACTTCCCCAGTTGTTGCTTTGTCTCACTACTTGGGAAAGATCCATGCTAAAAAGCTGAAGCAATTATCAGATGACCAAGCCCATGTGCCAGCACAGAGCATGCAGCCTGTTTCTGGTAGGAACTAAATAGTTTGCTTTGCATGTGTTTACTGTCACTCCCTGAAACAAATATAGAGAAATATCTTCCTACCCTTGCCATCTCTCTGTGTCTTTCCTTTCTGCCAAAGTTGTGGAGCTGTCATGTGGTGACTCCTTAGATGAATAAACAAAAATACTGCCCTGTGCAACTCTGAAGCCATGGAACCTTGCTTTCAAATTCCCTATCTTCCATTGACCAAAACTAAGGACAAATATTCCTGATTTGTTATTAAAGAAAGGTGTTTATTGTTGTTCTGATAATTCACTGCAGTCCCAACAAGATGCTCCTCTGATAAATTATTATGATAAGAAATTGAAAAACAATTGTCTACAAGGAACACTTAACTGGTGTTATCCCTGTACAAGTTGCTGAACTGTATTTAAAGATGGAGCATAGTATATGTGCTCGGAATCACCCTCTGCAGGGTAAATCTCTCTTCATAAACTGCATAAGGACCTTAGAGTGACCAGCCATCAAACACAGCTGTTTTGTAGGTAGCTAAGGGTGGGGTTTCTGAATATTCCGGTGCTGTCTTCCTTATCAGTCTGTACTTTCATATCCTTGCAAGGACTAAGATATTTTATAGTCTCTTGCAAGGAGTTCAGCACCCAGCAGCTCTGTAGTTCTGCAGTCACCTGTTTTGCTCCATGGAATTGGCCTTTTGTTTGCTGTGCTGTCAGCAGATTTACCCTCTACTTCCATGTCTCCAGCTTTACAGAAGCCATTGGCTGAGAAACCCTTGCTGCCTTCAAAAGCTGAAGAGTCTTCAACATCCTCCAACACAAGGTTGAAGTTAAATGATCCAGACAAGTACTGCAAGCTCTGCTGTGCTCCCTTCAATAATCCACTTGTGGCCCAGCAGCATTATGTTGGTAAGAAACACAGAAGAAATGAGTCGCGGAAAAAGATGTTGGAGGAGCTGGGAGACAAAGCCATCCCTGCAGAATCCAGCACAAATGGTAAGCAGAACATGAGCGAGTGTTACAATCTCTGAGTGTAGCTTGAGTGCTCAGTTCTGATTTGTTCAAGGAACTTCTCTGAAATGGTAGTCTTCTCCTGTGTTACAGAACAAGTTCATTTCTTCCTTTCTGTTTGGTCTACGAACTGCTAAAGTTCTGTCTCTGGCAGCTGTAGGTTGGAAAATATTTCTTATTGACTTGGAGACCCAAATCCAGTTCTCACCAAGTTCTGCAGTCAAATTCAAAGGATCATAGAAAATAGCCCAGTCCCCTAAATCCAAGGCCAGGATCAGTTGTACCTATGTCATTCTTAAGGTGTTCATCCACCTTGTTCTTAAAAACCCTCTGTGCTGGAGACTCCACAACCTTCATAAGGAACATCTCCCAGGACTTCTTGATCTTAAAACCTTCTACTGACATTGAACTCAGGTGTCTCTGACCACAAGGTATTTCTTCACTGTGCACAGAACAAGAAGCAGACACAAGAATTGAATCATTTGTTTCCTTTTTGTTGCATTCTTTAAATAATTGAAAACTGGTGTCATGTCTTCCCTTAATCTTTTATCCATGAAACTGGTTGTTGTAATTATTTCAATCTTCCCACGTAAGGAAATTTGTTTCCTAAACAGTCATTGTTCTCTAGCCTCCCATCAGGACTGTCTCCAGCTCAAGCACTATGTCCAAAGCGAAGGCCCTGTTGCTATGCAACTTTCATTAATTCTGAGGGGGCATCATCTGGTCCTGTGCAACAGAACTGTCAATTCTTTCTTTAGTAAGGAATTCAAAATCCTACCTGATAGTCCAAAGTCATTGTTAGTATAAAACATCTCTCATTAAGTCATGCTATAATTTGAATAAAATAATACGTTTTGACGTAAAGCAGTAGCCCATTGGAATTAATGCTGCATTTTGTTAATGGGTGAAGTTATTGGGTTTGCATGGCGAAAAGGTTACTCACTGTTTTCAGAATACTTAGGTCTATGGATGACATAGCTTGTAGGAGAGTAGAAAATGACAACCTAGAAAACACAAGGGCTTTCCTCATCTGACCTTACCTTATATTTGCCTGAGGCTCCGTGTACCATATTCATAATGTACTGTATTGACAATTTCCTCAGCATCTTCCCAGGGTTGAACCAACACTGCATGAACATTTATAAACTGATCTTATTTTAATTAAACCTGGGGTGACTGGATTGGTATCTGTTGGTGCTTACTTTGGGTCAGGTATTTACAATAGTATTTAATTCTTCAGTACAGTTCGTTCTCATTAGCACTTGACAACAGTTTACTGGAATTATCTTGGATCACTTCAGTCATCAGAAATACTCTTTGTTAATGTTTAAACCATGGTTACACTGCAACTGTACACCTCACCATCTCCCTTCATGAATATTGTTCTACTGTAAAATTGCAGCAGAGACTTTATATCTGTCTATAAACATTGTTTATGGGAGCATTATGTTAGGACTTTTGCATGGGATGGGATCGTGATGTGCTTTGAGTTTTGCCTTTCATTTGTCGTCTCTCTAACCTACAGGTTCTTTCTTTTCAGTTATTGGCGTTGGTTATTACATGTGTCCTGTATGTAACATCCCACTTACATCTATAGAAACATACCAGTCCCATATACAAGGAAATAAGCACCGGGTTAAGTAAGTCAATAAGTTGATTTTTTTACTATTCCTCTGTAGTTTGTACTTTCACACTTTTTCATTAGCCCTGTTTTCTGCTGTTAAGTGACTTTGACTAGTTCCTTGGTTTTTTGTTTTTCTTTGGGTTTTTTTTGTTGTTGTTTGGTTTACTGGTTTAAAGGGGCACTGTCCATTTAAACATCATACTTGTGACTGAAATTCAGTCTTAGAGTTCCCACAATTGCATCGCTAATGACAACCCACAGGGAAGAGGTCCTGAAACCTGTACGGTTTTCCCACTTATTTTGCTATCTGGGGATAGCAGCACCTCTTTTGGTACAGCATCTTCAATGCTCAGTCTAGAAGGAAATGGTCTGAACTTAAAGATTCCAGCTGACAGAGCGAAGAAGACCTTAATCCCAAAAAGTGCCAAGTCTCCATCAGTTGTGTTGCTTTCAGGATTCATCAACATGCATCTTACATTTGGCATGAGATCATTCATGGCATGGATGACAGCTCTTGTACTTTCCCTTTTACCCACAAGAGGGCTTGTAGACTGTGTTAATTGCAGAATGGATATTGTGGTGATTTAAGATGGTTTTTTTTTTTTTAAAGGTTGCTGTGCAAGTAGGCTGAATATCAAAATTACTTACATGTTGACATATTTTAAGTTGAAGACACAATAATAATATAACCACAAGAGACTGATGTAGAACTGATGATTTTAAATGTTTGTTTATAGTCAACAGCATTAGAGTCCCCCAAAACAGGAGTGTAGGGAACTGCTACAGGCCTATCTATAGTTTAACAAAATGAATGTGTAAAGCTGGTGAATTAAGGCAGAACAAGATACATTTAAGGGATAGGTCTTCAGAGCTGCCCTTCCCATAGGGGATATCTTTGTCATCTAACCACTTTATCTACCAGCCTAAGGAAAGGGAGAGTAGAATATAAACTAAGAGGTAGTTTTGCCTTGGGAGCACATTTATCTTGTTTGGGGTTTTTAGCAATCCAGGTTGCTTGTTTCTGTTCTGTTTTGTTTCTGCTGTGGAGTCACACAGTTTGCCTGAAATTACTGTACTGCAACTGTTCAATAGAATAAATCTCATAAAGAAATTAGTAACTTTATTACTTGACAGACAGTATATAATGTAGTTGCTTCTTATCTGCAGCTAATTGGAGATTAGTTAATAAAAAAGAATCTTAAATTTTCCTTTTAAATAGTAGTTTTAAAAATGTATGCAGTCATTTTAAACACATCACATTCTTGCAGCACTTAGGTCACAAGAGACTCATTTGGTCTTCATGAAGTTATTCTGGATTTTCAGTTTTCACAAAGAGTAGAATCTGTTCCCTGTAACTTCAGCTTTACAGATAATGATTGTGTGTAACAGGTTCCATGTAGTTACACAGAACAACAGAGTTGGAATATGTTCTTTTTCTAACTCTGGAAATAAGACTTTTTTTCTTTAATTCAACAGATGCTAAGCAAATTGTTCAGTATTAATAACTAAGACTTTCTATCCAATTTATGCAGAGAAGCAGTGCTTGTCCATCTCATGAAGAAACCAAAGAAAACACATGACTCCTCTCAAGATGAATTAACAAATTACGTTAAAGTTCGGAAAGCTAGAGGTCTAGACCCAATAAGGTATTTAGGAAAAGCAGAAGAGGAAGAGCTTCAAGATAAAAATATTGAAGGAGAAAGTGACCTTGGTGAGGTTATATCTTCAAACTTTAAGTGTGAACAAGGCCAGCATTCCAGCCTTTTCTCAGAAACCCAGTCACCTACAAATACTGGGGAAAATAGATCGCCAAGCTGGCCATCAGCTTCTGAGCAAGCACTAGAAAAGACACCTAATTATCGCTATAACAAGGGATACTGTAAAGAAGAGCAAGCATCGGAGGTGGCCACCATCAGAGAGAAGAGCTTCAGCCTACTGATTGCAGAATATAAAGACTGCTGCAAACCTGTGCTTGTTGAAACTTCTACCAGCTCCTACAGAAAAGAACAGAAATTTCAGATAAAACATTTTGAGGTGGAAAAATATATCAGTGAAGAGTTGAAGTATGAGAAAGAAGCCACAAAGCCCAAAAGAAAGAAAAATAGCGAAGATGCAGATTTTGGAAAAGAAAATGAGAAGCAAAAGAGAATTAAATTTGAGATAGACTTGGTAAATGAAAAGAAACCAAGACCTTATGAAGACGAAAGACTTAAAGAAAATTCCACTGAGAAAGAGAGCAAAAAGCGTAGAAAGGATAAAAAGAAGCCACAGGCAGATGGCAAAAGAGAAGAGGAGCTACTTTGGGATGAATCTCTCCTGGGATATTGATAAAGGTTTTGCTTAGCTTTAAGAAGTTGATTCTGTTTGTAGGCTTACTTAACCATTTTGTACTATACTATGACTGCTGAGGGGTTTTAAGCAAAGTTTTTGTTCCAATTTGGAAGCGAGAAAAAGCCTGTCTTCTGAAATTTTTGGGCAGTAGGTAGGCATTGTTTTTTAGTCATCTTACACATACAGCAGCCATTGCAGTGATGCAAGTTTGAAAGTTTGTAATCTCTTCTGGAATATACTGCAAATAAGGATCAGTAGCTCACAGAATACTGTTGGAATTTCACCAAAATGTATAGCTTCTTTCTAATGTTAATGGTGCTTACTACTGAGGTTTCTGTTGTTATTCTAGGAAAGTACATAAATTCGTAAGATAAAGAAGGGCACTACAGCGTTCTCAGCCATGTCTGCAACGATTTCTCTGACAGATTTAAAAAGGGAATATGAAAGGCTTTTGATTCCAGATCTTACTTGCTATTGGGGTTTTTTGGGGTTTGGTTTGTTTTTTTTGTCACCCAGTTCTGAGTGGAAAATTAGTCTATTAAACATGCAACTGTTTGTCAGATATATATTGTCTAGTAGATTTTTCTCATTGTAAACCTGATTTTTTTATTTTAATTTAAGAAACACAGAAAAGGTACAATAGGCAAAATTAATTGCTACTATGAGGGTATTTTCTGCTTCATTCACTCAAAGTAATGTACAGAAGAAATATTAGAGTGAAGCTAGATTTGTGAGCCAAACAATACCCTGAAAAATCAGTAACAGCTTTGTATTTCCATTTTAAATGCCATGTCACCAGACCTTAATTCGCAATATGGTTTTACGTTATTATGACATGAGCGCGGATGTCCTACATATGTGGAATTAACTGAGAAACTCAGATGATCGTGTTCAAGCTCTTCTGTTGCTCCCAGGACTCCCAGTTGAGACCTTCTGTGAGCCATGAACACTGGAAATGCTCCAGCCTTTACAGGTCCAAGGGCAAGGGAGGCTGCCAGAGAAGAGGAGGGCAGTTGCATTGTCTGCCTGCACTGTGCAGAGCTGGGGTTGTGTAGAAGATTTGAAGCCTGTGTGATGTCTTACTGAAAGCCACTGGATTGAGTAAATACAGTTAAGCTCCAAAAAGTGATAATTTAAAAGCAAACTTATAAAACAACATTTAGCATCTCTTTTAATGCCTTCAGGTTGCAAGAAAGCTTTGATGTGGGATTGCAAAGCCATCACATTGTTGGTTTGCATCATTTAGACTGTGCTTTCCACTGGGTTAGTCTGTTTGTGGAAGCACCTGTGCTGAGCTGCTGCTCTCAGTAAATCTGCCCAACTGAAATTTTCTGTTGTGGGTTGTTGTGGTGCGGGATGGAGTAGAGATCAGGGCCCTCAAGCCTTGAATTCTGTCTGATTTGTCTTAGTTTTAGTTTTGCAGGTGTAAGTAGGTTGAAAAGCCCTGAAAATTATGTAGCCTGCTTTGTTTTAAGGATTTGTGTTTTGTGGTTGATCTCAATCTTGGATTTAGATGTTTCCTGCTGCTGATAAAGTCATAAATCTGAGTAGTTAGCACCTAAGCCGTCAAGTAACTTAGTCCATCCTCTAACAGACAAGCTTTCAGGGAGTCTGAGGAACCTGAAGTCAGAGGTCCATGGGGATTCAGCTTTAAATTCAAAGTATACATAGGGTTCTTTTTCTGGTACCCTTTTCTAATCTCCCCTGGTCTTTGTCTCAGGCTGATAATGCCTCTGCTCTCTTCAGTGACTCTTTTTCCTTGCTCAGGAGTTACATGCCTTTCTGTGTCTTTCTGAGGACTCTTTCACTGGCTTTCCTTAGCCCCTGCTCATCTAATGAGGGAGTCTCAAGTCACACATTAACTGCTTTTCTCATTATTTACTTGGGAAGAGAGCAGATCCAGTCATAACTTACTTATGCTAACTGTTGATGACAATTGTGAGCTGTTGTGAGCTGCCAACTGCAGACTGCTTATATCGCCCTACAGTGTAACCGGGGAGGTTTTCAATTGCTTTCTCCTATATATACTCTTTGCTGTGAGAACAACGTGGGCAACACTGCAGCTTGTCTCCCATGTTATCACAGATGGATTGATGCACTTCACTCATAGAGAGATGCAGCGATATGTTTATTGATGTAAAACAGGGATTTAACAAAGTTTGATAGCAAATGCAACAGTGTTTTAACAAGATTCGATGGCAAGGCACACTTGGTTATTTACTGCATAGAGGACAGGGTCAGACAAAGCTGTCAGGAAGACCCTCCCGTTGAGTCATGAGGTTCAGAAAGGACTCCCGTACTTTCTAAACTCCTTCTCAGAGAGGAGTCTAGGTCTGGCTGGATCCAGTCCTAGTCCCAAACTTTGTCAACGGTTTATGTCTAAAGGATTGTTTATGCGCAATCAATCCTTCATATCACTTGACTAAGATTTCAAAGTTTAGGATGCTATTAGTCACTTACCAAGGATCTGTTGCGGCAGTGAATCTCTGAATCTTGAGAAGTAACCTTGAGAGGCATCCCTACTCAAGGGGACATCCTGGCACACAGCCCACTGATGTGCAGGAGAGCTCAAAGGGCTCTTGGGCTGTTCACTATTTATGGGGGTAAGATGGTTGACCTATAGTCATATGTGCATATTGACCACAGTACCAGCATTGCTCAAGTTAGCCCTTGGCTATTGTGTTATTATCTGTCTCCCTGAAACCACGTCTGAACCAGATGGAGCCATCATGACTAGATGCACCCATTATGACCACCAGGGATGGTTACTGCTTGGGCAGGGTTACGGGAGATAAAGGTCAGGTTGGCGCCTGGCGGTGGGCACACTGTCACACATGTAAGACAAATAATGACTTTCTCTTCTCCCAGGACACCTAGTTTAGCAAACCTTGGGGCATTGTAAGATCTCTTTGATATTTTTGCCACTCTGACAAATAGGGCTGTACAAATATGGCCAGTGTCTTTCACAATTATTAGTAAGGAACCCTTGCTCCAATATGGTCATATACACCTCCTTTCCTTTGGAAGTCAGTTTAAGAAAACAATTAGACGTCCACCAGACAGAAAGGTCAAGGTATAGTACTCTGTTTGTACACAGGGAACAGACTAATTGATGGGAAATAAGCACCAGTTTACTTGGTTTTGAAATAAGAGTTGCACTTTTGGAAGTCAGGAGGAGGAGATTAACAGCTCTGAAAATACGGTAAAAGCGTGAGTTGGCAGAACAGGGAGATGGTTTTGGTTTTTTCAGTAATCATTCCCAAATCTGTACTTGAACTCCATACCCTGCTCACCCATCCCCTGGAAAATGATTGCACAAACTATGTAGAGTAGCTCTAAACGAAGTTTCTTGGTATCAAACATGAAAGACAAGATCCCAAAAGAAGTATTCTTGCCACATTTTGGTTAAACAACAATTAATTTGTGGTGTAAATGCTGCGAATGAGACATAGCAGACTCTCATCTAGCAGAAGTGAATAACAGCTCTGATTTAGGTAAGTGATACCCAATTTTCTAAGGTCATAAATAATTATTATTGTTCATGTGTTTCCTGTTTCTAGCCTTTCACATTTGTACCAATAGTTATCTACAAGCTAGACATGTTAAAATACTAGGCAGAGACTGATGACTTTATTTACCCTTTACTGTAAATATGGCTTTTTTCATTTCTTAGTAGCAAAGGAATCCACACTGTCGGTAATGAAAGCTAATTCTGCTCATGTGTTCCTCCCATTAAAACTATCAGGGCATTACAATTCTGATTTGACGAAAAATTAAATCACAGGTCTTTCTGCCACATCTGAGGAGATAGACTTGCAGATCTGACTGGAGACCCCTTGAAGTCAGTGGTGTTTTATGCTGGTATGCGGGTTCCTCTGTGAAGGCCCAACAGCACTAAATTTGTTCTGTCTCCTTTCAGTAAAACCTGTGTGCTTGGCGTTGTAGCAGAGCTGCTGTATATGAAAAAGGCAAGCTGAGCATAGGAACAAGGTTAAAACTGCTGTTTAAAGCTGGGCTTAAGTGAAGACTCCTGCATTTCAATTTTCACTTTCTCCATGGTTCACCAGATCACCTGGATCAAGTACTGAATTCTTCCGAGGCCTCTTTTTTCACCTACAAATGGTGCAGAAGGGGACTCTGGCAGATTTATCCTGCCCAGGATGTGTCCCTGAAGCAGACTGCTGCTGCCAGTTTCTCCTTTCTCCTGAAGGCTACCAGCCCTGGGATATCCTTGTGTCGCTGCATCTGCTATTCTCATTCACAGGCAAACAGATCAGCTTAAACTCTCTGCAAGGGTAGCTGAGGTAAGGCCAGCCTTCTGCTGGTGCAGGAATAACAAGAAATGCCTGAAAGCATTGGAGTTGCGTGTTCAATGAACACGTAATAGATCCTAGATGCTCACCTTGAAAGCAGCTGTGATGTTCAGTGTACTATGAAGAGTGGAATGAACGTGCTGTTCTGCAAAATACCGTCAGTTTTTTATAGTTTGTTTTCCTTTGTATGACTTCTTATACTTTGGTTTCATGAGTGGCTGCAGTATGTGAAAAAATTTGTAGTGAGATCCTAGTGCGAGATCTGTCTGAAAAAGGCCACAACTGAAACAGGACATACCTTTCTGCGTCCTGTGAAGTGAGCAAAAAGTTGTTTTTCACAGTGGAAGAGGTTCTCATTTGAAATGTTGCAACAAAAGGGAGAACCACTGAAGTCACCTTGCATGCCCTGAACTCAGGCTGTGGTTTCAGCGCGGCACACTGGGAACACTAACACCTGGCAAGTTAACCCTGCAGTTGGTCTATGAGATGTACCCTCGTCATATCTAACCTGCTAACTTGCCCAAGCATATTTCTATAAAGATTGAGAGGCATTCAACTGAAATCAGCATAAATCACCCGAATGCAGTGCCTTGAGCTGCATCTCAAATTTACCATGTATCTGTGAAATCATGTTACAGTGTAAAACTGTCATTTGAGCTAGTTAGAGGACTAACTATTACAGTTCAATTAAATTAAGGTATTTTTTTCAGCATAGAGCTTTTGGCCAGCACTACCATCCAACAGCACAGAAGCTGATACTACTCTTAATGGCTGTGAATGGCAGCCAGAACACCAAGATGAAAGCATCAGGGTGAGGACTGGGAGATTTGAATTCTCTTTCCAGCCTTTCCACAAGCTTCTCCTGTGATTTACTACTTGCCAGGAACGTGGTACCTGATGAGCTCTTCCAGCTGCAGCCTTTTTTAACTTTAACATGTTATAGCTTCTGGCTCTTCTTCGTATCCACTGTTGGAAATGACCGGGGGGGGAGGTTACAGGCCTGTCAGATCTGCTGTTGTCATTCCAGCTGTACCCATTTCCTATCCTGCTTATATTTTCAGAGTGAGGTGGCGAGCAGGCAGGCACAGTATCTTTTTAACCCAGACTAGCTGTAGCAGTTCTTGACTGTAGCCTTAAACTGGTGATGAATGCAGGTATCACAACAATGGGTCACAAAAAATTAATAAATAGGAACGCACAAATAGGTACAGTGCCATAAATCTTTCTGTGGAAAGCTTTGAAAAAAGAGCAAGTGTTCCTCATCTCTAAATAAGCTACTGTCCTTTGTTTCAAAGAGCTCAATTCACAGTTGAAAGCAATGAAGTGCTATTTCAACCAGTTATTTCTGGCAGAGCAAAGGTTTAGGCATTGATTCCTATTGAACTTTAAGAAAATTCCGTTTTGATTTCAGAGTTACAGCAAACTGCCTGCCCAGCTTTGCTTCTAGGTGTGTGCTGGCAATCGCTCCTGCTCCAGGGTGTAAGACTGGGGCATGGGCATAAATCTCCATTTCTACAAGTGACTGACATTTCCACAAGTCCTAAACACCTGCAGGAGCCTACCTTGCACAATGCGCTTGGTACCACTTGTCTCGCAGTTGGGCTTTGTTGTAGGATTGATACTCAACAACACCAGGCACAAACACAGACCCTCAGCTCGCAGACCTTTTCTTCTTGCATTGACAGGCTCAAGTCCTTGCTATTTCTCTACTGAAGACATGAAAGTTTGAAATAAAACCAGAATCTTAGTGGGGGGAATGTGAAAGAAGTGGTACACTGTAATTTTTTTTTTTTTTTTTTTTTTTTTTTTTTGGGGCTGTGGGGGAAAATG
>VYXH01005045.1:29002-112686 GCA_013397275.1 Burhinus bistriatus | reverse complement strand
TGGGAAAAGATGGGGTCGATTGTTTTTTTTTTTTTTTTTTTTTTCCTTTTCTGAGGGCTGTGGGGAAAACTGAAAATCTCTGTGTGTGGGAGGGAGGGGAGATTTGAAAGAAACCTTTAAAATGAAGTAGGATTTCTTAGAATTAACAATGAAACTGTTCACAGCAGTGTTCTGAGCACTAACCTAACAAATAGTTGAAATAAAGTTGTTTTTCCCAAAGCTAAGTGCTAGGTGTTTCCAAACCATCTGCACTATAAATTCAAGGTCCAGAGGCTGAACCACAGTTATTGATAATACCATGCTGTATGAGAAATATATTGACTGTGATACCTATTGCTCATAGCTGAGCTTTTTCCCTCAAAATGTTTCTTTGGAACTCTATAATATCAATCTCCATCAATGCTATTTCTGAGCCACAGTGGCAAAACCTTCCCTTTTGTAGTCAGCAGAAATGATGTTTTCTATTTCTCTTCTCTCCTCCATGTCAGTGATATGTCAATGGTAAATAACACATTGAAGTACCATGGTATATATACAGGTTCTCTGCAGAGTGTTAATCAAAACTCAGGAGTCTGTATCCTTACATTCATTTGACTTCATGTGCAAATGAAGTCTGTGCCTTGAGGGCACGATGAGAGAAGCTGGGGTGGGGAGGGGGGGGTTCTACATCAGGTCAGTTCTTTCCTACCCTGCCTTCAGCCTTTTGCAAATCCATCTCTTGTGCTTTAAAAAAAAAAAATAAATAAATCACTCTACCTTGCTCAGCTTCACCCCAGTAATGCTCCCTCTCTTGCTTTGCACTCCCTGTATTGCTGCAACACCAGGAGACCAGTTGCATCGCTGTCTGGTCAAATGAGTCACCCAGACAAGGTAGTGTGTGACCACTGAAATGTAAGACTTCTCAGCAGCTTGCAAGATTTGACTCTTTTGCCCACTTCTTAGTGGTCAATAGAAGTTTTGGTGCTGTAGCTTCATGCAAGTCCAGATCAAGAGACCACGCTCAACTCACATGGGTTTCTCTCAGGCAGCAACTGGGCTTGCCTTCAGCAGCAACATCTGCACATGCAGTGAGGTTCCTGGGCCAAATAGCTCATGTCAGTGGTGCCTGTAATGCAGAGGCCTCAGTACCCCTTGGGAAGGCACCTTTTGTGCCTGTATTGCCCGTAGCCTTCCAGTTTGAATGTGCATCAGCAATTCCTTCACATGTGAGCTTCTTCCCTGTTGACGCTGTCGTGCTGAAGGTGGAAGAGGATACCTGGGAAGCCAGCATGAAATCAAGACCACGACAGCAGAGTGGCATCCAACATCAGACATAAAGCCTACCCCTTCAGGTTTGTATAAAGTCTGGGGTTTGGGACCCTCTGTGAATGATCAGCAGTTAGCGTTGCTGGCATTTGTGTCTGTTTAAGTGCTTACAGATCTGTGATGTTTTTTGAAATCTCTTGGGATGAGTGTCTCTTCCTTGCTGAGTCATGTCACTGTGTGAGGGTATCTGCACTCACAGCCTAAAGCAAGCAGGTGCTATGTACTTGTTTCCTTAGAATTGCCCTCAAAATGAGAGGATTGTACTGAAGGGGCTTTGTTTTAAGAAAAACCCCTCTCAAACCTGAGGGAGAAGGTGATGCCAGCTGCTTCGCTGCCTGCTTTCTCGTTTGTTTTCTTGTCTTTTTATTCTTTTTTCTAGCTCAGCAAATGAAGAGATCAGACCGCACACACCAGCGGTGTGCTGCTGTGCTGACCTCGGCGCTGTGCCTGCGGTGAAGGTGTTGTGCCACCCAGCCTGAGCGGAGCCTGCACGCTGCCTGCTGAGCAGCTGCAAACAGGGGGACTCACCAGACACGGAGTACGTGTGCCAGTGCACAGCTTGCCTTTCATCTTGCCGGTCCATGCTCAAAAGAGCAAGAAGCACCAGTTGGTGAAGAAAAGGAGGTTGAAACAACACGCACAAGCTGGTGTCCATCTTGACCCCCACTGTGTAGCCTTATCCGCTCTCCAATGCTGATCTCGTAGCCGCATCATCTTTCATTATGATTTTACTGCTCTGCGTTAACCCTGACAGCTAACTGGGTTAAGATTATTGGTCAGGTTTATGGACAAGCACGAAGGAAGTTCGGACAGACATACCACCACTGATGTGGCAGTACTTTCTTCATTGGTGGATGTGCTGCTGAGGCACATAAGTCTTTGGTTCTTTTCTTTTTTTGGCCATGTTTTATAGAGTACTCTGATGCTGTTTGCTTAAGCAAACATAGGCAAGCAGGCATCTTTGTAGCATTACCGCAACATTTGCCAACAGAGAGCAAGGGTAGTGCAACAGGATCCCCCCAGAAAGGTAGATTTGTTGTGTTTATGCTTCAGAATGTGCTCGTGTGACATTTGACAAATAAAAGAGACTCCAGAGGAGATCAGCAAATGGAAACCTACGCTAGCGTTGTCCAAGCAGTCTTGAAAAATGTTACCAAATAAGCACCTATATCCCCTTGTAGGCACCTCAAAAAGTGGTTTAGTTTTGAAAACAGCTGACTACCTGCTGCTTAGTAGCACTAAAAATCAAAGACAGTCCAATGAACTGTCTAAAAAGAGATTTGGCTGCCTTGTGTTAGCCCTCCAGGTTTGAAACTTCTGATCTTTAATCAATTTAAGGGTGGCTGTGGAAATGCTGCAGTCATTAAACTATCTGATGGCACTTACTGTTTGTTTACTTCCTCAGGGAATCTGTAAAAGTTGGTGTCTACCTTCTTTCCCTTGGGAGCACTTGCTGCGTAAGCTATGGGGGTTTGTCTCTCCCTACTGAACAACACTTGGCTCTCACAGTGAGGTGAGTCTGTCTTTGCTGCTTTCTTCTATCCCCAGTAATGCCTGATCGTATCTGGGTTTCTGAAAATATTTGTGTCAGTCCTGTATACACAGCCAAAACAGGTTTGTCGTATGGAAAAGACACCAAGTGCAGAGAATATTGCCATGCAAGCCTGTCTGTGTCCTTTGAATGCATTTGGAGGAATAATACTAGAATAATTTGCTGGAATAGCATGAAAAAGCTAAACAAAGGGTTATTTTAAAATACTGATTGCATATTGCCAATGGTAGGACATTTTTACTGCTCATTTTCCTTTTTCACTGTGCTGGTATCAACCAGCTCCTTTGTTGCTGGACAAGCAACAAATCTGTTTGGGGGATGGAAAGTGGCTCCTGCACTGTTGATGACCGTGCGTGGACCAGTGCAGCATCCACAGACATGCAGGGGACAGAGCACATCTGGGCAGATGAGGTGGGAGGGCCAGGCCTGTAAATCTGTGTCCAGCTGCACAAACAAGTTATCAGGAGCCAAAACAGGGCATGGATTTGCTGCCTGAAGGTGTACTCTTGTCCCAGGACCAGTATGAGTAACGTGCCTCAGGTTGATTGAGGGAGAAGTCACTCTGTGCACACCCTGCAGTACAGGCCTGGAGAGGGCAGTTTCCATGAGCAGCCAATGTGCTGTAAATCCATATCATCACTCACCTCATAGAGCCATGCTCTACAGCTCCTTCCTGCTCTCAGGTCAGGTCAAATGGCACATCCACCATCACTCGTGCAGATGTCACCACCTTCCTATGCCTCTCGATGGAATAAAGCCTTGCATTACTTTTAGAGATGCTGGGAAGAAAGGGAAATGTAGTTCAAAGTTTAAGGGGGATGTTTTTCCCCATACCTTCTAGCCTGCACTGTTCCAAGTTACCTCATGTCTTTCTCTTCTCCTTCCAGGTACCCGTGACTCTCGTCCACTGGTGAAACTGCTGAGAACAACTGGGGGAACAAGGACAGTTTGATTGCCTCATGCTCTAGAAGACTGGATTCTTAATTACACTGTCTTGTGTTAGCTTTGCCAAACTCAACAGTCGTGCCAATGACAGACCTCTCTTAAAATTGGAAATTGTTTCTGTTGTGTTTCATTTTTCAAGAAAATGTGGGAACCCATAAGAATTCCCTGCATTTCCTCTGCTGGATATAACTTCAGTCATTTCATCACTCCCTACTGTGTTATTTATGACCCCTTTTCAGCCAGGCTGATGTATATCTGATCGCTTCCTGGGGCTGCTCTGAGGAATAAATGAAGCATCTCCTTCATGCTGGGTGGCGGCACATCACAGAATTTCTCTAAGACTCTACAAAGCAGAAAAAAAATCAACACAAGTCAGAATCTATCCCACGTACCAGTTGAGCTGCCCGGCTTTTAAGCTCTCAAACCAGCTCCGCTCATTGTGTCTCTGAGCCCTGATGCTCTTCTTTATTCTGCCTCCTAAAACTCATTTCTTTCATCCTGTCCATCCATAATAAATCATGATCAGCCAGGACACAGCACGCTGCGCCACATTGCTGTCTGGTTGTATCACTCTGTCCCTGGGGCTTTCACACTCTTCCCTTCTTACTGCTCTGCTATACTGGCTTGGGTCTACAGTAAATTTACATATTGTAAATAGTTGGGGCTAGTATCCAGATTCTCTGTGAATCACCTGATGTGCTCCAAGGTGGAGTAAAACGCTTGGGAGCAAAAGGAACTGGGGGATAGCTTGCCTGGCCACTGAGCAGGGCTGACAGGAATAAAAGGGTTGTTCTCTACCATAAAGGTATCTTATGGAGGGGTCACAACAGGAGCACTGCAGCAGACAGTCCACTGCTACATCGAGATTGAACCATCCAGGGTATCAATCCACCTGCTACTAGTTTTGCTTTTATAGGATTCCTTTGGTGTGCCATGGCTCACAAAATGCATGAGGTTTGAAGGACATCAGCACTGAGAGGATCTAGGCCAGATGAATTGCCTCTCTGAATGTGCAGGCACCTTGTAGGTGCTGGGTGAAGAAAGAGAGCTTTGCAAGGTCCTGCTTCCAGCAGGGAGCCCTGAAGGACGATCTTGAGTGACATTCACACTCAAGAAGCAAGAAAACTGGTGTTAATGAAGGTGGAAAGCACCTGGTGGAGGAAGGGGATAAAAGTTAGAGGTGGGAAAGAGGGAAGAGAGAGGGAGAGAGAAAGAGTAGAAAAAGGAAAGCCATGACCAAGCCTTCAGCCTGAAAGACAAAGGTCATGCAGGAGAGTGACATTGGTCAAAATGCTGATGATGGGTTTGGGGAGGCAGGTCCAACAGAGAGCTCTGACAGATGGACAGAAATCTGCCAGCATCTGCCTGGACCTGCCCAAGGAGGTGCGAAATGAACTTCATCAGCCCTGACAATCTTCAGGGCTTCAGACGGAGAACAAAACAGAACAAACAAAAAATATTCCAGGTTCTTTTGAATGTTTTCATGAAAATACAATGGTGTTAACCTGTTTGGGGCTGGGAAATCAAAGTCTGAGCTTTTTCTGAGCAACATGTTCCAGTACAAGCCTAGCCAGGGGAATGCTCAGGCTCAAATTCCTTCTGAATTTGATTCGAGCCAGTGTGGGATGTATGGGCTCAGAGTAGCTGTTGGGTAGTTACCCCAGGACTGGCTCTGCAGGTGGCCCCATGCAGCTGTGATCCGCATCTTTCCACATAGCCCCTCACCATTACTTTGGAGGACATGGAGACTCTCTCTGCCTGCTCAGATGGAGTGAGGACCTGTTGTGTCCCTTGACGTGGCTGCAGGACATGTCCCAAAACTGGCAGGATCCCCTGCAGCATCAGGAAAGGTCCATCTCAGAAGCAAACTAGGTACCCAAGAGAAATAATAGAGTCTCCCTACAGTTCCATGACGTATATCCAGAGATAAGCAGGTGGTCTGCATGGAGAAAAGGCTCCTTGGCTTAAATGATGTGTTTGGTACCTTACTGTCCCTTGTGGGCTCTTTTTAAACTCTCCAGAGGACCCCAGCGTTTTTGCTGTCACCACCAAGGCTTGTTTTTACATCACCTGTTCCACTTGAATCCAAATTCCGCACCTTAGCCCCTAGTTTTTCAAAAGCTAAACTGAATTACTACCACCAGGGCTAGACCAGTGGGGCCAGTGACATTCCTGCGTCGATCTTCACAGCCTAAAGCAGAGGCAACCAGGCTGGGCTAGCTCTGAAAAGTGCCTCTTCGATCTACCTAGTGGGAACCGAGGAAAGCTGGAGCATTGCAGGTGGGTTGGGGGTTTCCATGGGCCACAACTTGCATGCTCTGCACAGACTTCCCTCCGCTCCAGAGTGCAGAGGACAGGGGCAAAACCACCAGGGAATAAATAAAATTTTGTTACCCATTTGGCTCAGAAAAGCAGGCAAGTTTGTGTGGTATCTTTTGTGGGACCTACCGAAACCAGTGGAAAAGCAGAAAAAGCCTCTGGCTCAAGGGTCTGCCCCCAGGCTGCAGCCAAAGTCTGTCGCAGCCGCAGCGATACTGCTGCTACCATGAAAACAGCCCTCCTCGGTTCGTGGTGATAAAAAAATGACACTAAGAGCAGGGGGGAACTTCATAGTTTTGCAGACTTTCCAAACCTACGTGCACACCTGTACTGGCTCTGCAGAGGGCAGCAGCTCGTTGCAGCTCCAGAGGATGCTGCTGCCGCATCCAGCAGCCGTGCAGGGGTCAGCATTCAACTAAAACCTGCGTGTAGATGTCGGAACCCCTTTCCCTATGTCTATACCGTCATCCCGGGGCTACCGCCTGCTGTGCCACACTGTCCCAGTGCAAGTTTGGGACTGAAAAGTGGATAATGTGAATTTTCTGTGGTTCCCCTACAGGCGCCCAAAACAGGTGAGAGGGCTAAAGGCTTTGTATGAAATGGGTAATTATTCACGGGGCAATTAAGTCTCATGAAACATGTAAGGCGTTAACAAGTAAGAAAGGTGCTTTAACCAAAATAACCAGGTGTTTTCTGTGAGGCTTTGTTATGGGTAAAACGAAGGGAGCAGCAGAGTGTAGAGGGGCCCAGACACCGGCCCTTTCCCAGGCAGGGGGGAGGGCTGGGGGGAGAGTTCATCCTCCCGTGCCAAGGGTGAAGGGCAGGGGGTGTTCATGGTGCTTGGAAGGGGAAAAAGGATTTCTGTGTTTTTAGACAGCGATTTATTTAGTCACGTTTTCATTAGCTCAGTTATAATGTGTGCTCCTTAAAGAGAAGTGTCTTTATCAAACCCATACGTTGAAGCTGTACTTTTCTTTAAAAAAAAGTATGCTGCGGTAAGATAGTGTTTCTTTGTGCTTCCCAGCCCAGTGTATGTGAAAAGTGGGTTTTTTTAACTTGTTTCTCAAGCTAGCCCAGCAGTTTTCTGGTGGGTTAAAGGCAGTTCTTTAATCTTTTTATTTCAGCCTGGTTTACAAAGGGCTTTTTGTCTGCATAACCCATCTGCCCCATTCTCAAAGAGAGCAACACCTTCAAGATGAGATCAGACACGTGGGTTGAAAATGAGGTTGGTAATCTAGTTTTTGAAATTGCCAATGTTTTTAAATTGTTTGAAACGCCCTATGTGTATTTTAAGGCTCCTTCTGGATTCAGAGGCAGGAGGGTGATGCAGGTTGGGAGAGGCAGAATGGAAGAGGGGAGCGAGTTTGTGCACCAGGTCAAAGCCCCACTCTTCAGCCCAAGGTAGAAATCTTTGTGTTTCAGTGAATATTCTGCAGACAAAAAGCAAGTGAGGGATTTTGGCCTATAAAAGGGAAAAAAACCCCACATCTTTTCTTTTTACCAGAATTTCTCTTTACCAGTGTAACCAAAGTTACAAGCCTGGGTAGTGAGCAGCTGAGCAGGTGGAGATTGAATCGACAGTCCATACTCTAACAGGCAAATTTTATTGAGCACATGCACAACTACGCAAAGCAAAGCAGTGATGTCCAGGCTCTAAAAACAAGATCTCACCAATCCTTTGGCAGATGTCCTGGGAGTCTTGGGAACCCGGAGACAGTTGCTGCCAAGGTCCATGTGGATTCAGCTCCTTTAAGTCCAAGACGATTACAGGGTCTTTCATTCTGCGCATCTTTTATCATCTTTCCAAGTCTTTGAGGCTGGTAACACCTCTGCCGTGTTCAGTGAGTGCTTTTCCACACTCAGGCATTACGTTCCTTTCTCTTTCCTTCCAAAGACACTGTCCTTGGCTTTCCTTATCCCCTTCTCCTCTGTTTCAGGAGTCTTAAATCACACAAGAGCAGTTTCTTCTCATTAGCATTTGGGGATGGGAGGTTAAAAAACAAGTTACTTATACTAACTCTTGCTTTTTTACTGTGAGGGTGACCAAACAGTGGAACAGGTTTGCCCAGAGAGGTTGTGGAGTCTTCATCTGTGGAGATCATCAAAATCCATTGGACACAGTCCTGGGCAATCTGCTCTTGGTGACCCTGCTTGAGCAGGGGGCAGGTTGGACTGAATCATCTCAAGAGGTCCCTTCCAACCTCAACCATTCTGTGATTCATGCCAACTGCAGGCTACTTGGCCTGCCCTCCCCTTCTGGATGGCCCTCTTATAACAGAGGCCATCCCTCACATCAAGGTCTGGTATGGCATGTGTCTCCACCGCTCAACGCCTACTGGGTTGCAGCCAACAGCGGAGCTAAAAGTTCTTCTTGGTGGCAAACACAGAGGCCAACCCAGTCTTGCCCTTGACTATGGTAGGAGGCGCTTGGCCAGCCCCAGTCCTTTCACCTGGTTGTCAATGCAGAGTTTCACCTGCCTCATCCAGTAACAAGTTGCTACCATGGCAAAGCACAAGCAGATTTGCATTAGCAGTATAACTACAACAGGGTGCAGGAGCGCATTGAAGATGCCGGTGGCTGTGGGGGACCAGCCGAAGAAAATTTCCCACCAGCGGTGTTCTCCCACCCTCTTAATTCGTTCCATTACCTGTTTTATAACATTGCCATCATGATGTACAGTTATTAGGATCTTTTTAGCTTCTGCCTTAGCATTTTCTAACAGCTGCTGTAAATTTGCATGCTCTAACATTTCTTTTACAAGTGACAAATCCATACCGATGGGAGTCGGGGTTATACTACGATACAAGGTATAGTTTCTGATTAGCAACTGGCTAGTAAACACAGGCGGTTTATACACGAAATCACAGCCTCTAATAATAGCTACATTGCAAGCACACATATTTGAGTCATTAAACACGGTCTGATTATAAACGTCATTAATTTGCACATATTCACACATCGTTCTAAAACACACGCACCCTTTCCCTACGTACGCTAACACGGTTTTATTACTGCTCTGGGGATTGATCTCAAAATGACACACCCCTTCTCTGGTGTCAAAGCAAACATCGCTTGCCTTAAGGGCATCATCTTCGCATATGAAGCCCAGCCCCCTCTCCAAAATGCAGGCTTCCAAATCTACCGATTGCCATTTCCCATGAGACACCCTCGCCCACATGCGGTGGTCCAGGGGGTAGACCACAGACCCGTTTGTGTTAACCCCCAGGGCCACAATGGGGTAGACCTTTTCAATGCGGGCCTCCGCCACGGTCAGGACGTGGGCGATGACTGCATTGAGGACCTGGTCATGGGTGAAGTTGACGAGCCTCCACCAGGCTTGAAGCTGCCGCTCCTTCTCCGTGGCTGCATCCCACACGATCTTTCGGATCTCGGTGGGGAGGATGCCGTTGTCGCCATCTCTCAGGATACCTGCAACAACACTCTGCACCCACATCTGGGCCTGGATGCAACTAAGAGCAAGGGAGACGTTATTTTGTTCGATACCCAGTGCTCGCAAAAGCACCTGGTGGTCTTTCTCACTTATTTGTTCCCAGGTGGGTAACACCTCTGACACGAGCCACTGCCCCATCCCAAGACCGGCCAGGGATGAATTCAGGGGGTTGAGGAGGCCCTGTACGCCCAAGGTGACAGCCTCCAACTTGTTGGCCAAGACCTCAACGTTCATGCTGTTGAGGACTCCCAGCCCGGTGCCTCCTCCTCCCAGCACTGTGGCCAGCAGGTCCCTCCTGGCCCGGTTCCCCTGGATGGAGCGGCTGTGGAGCCATGCCAGCCAGCCAGTGTGGAGGGTGGATAGGAAGGGAGTACAGTGCGGTCTGATGGATGAAATATTAACAGTGGACAGGGACAACACCACCTTCTTTAGTGACCGGACAGGCCCAGTCAACAGCTCTTGGATGTGATTTTTCTTGACTACATAAGGGCCTATTTTGGAAACAAAGGGCCGCAAGACAGCAATGATGGTAAACTCTTTTTTAAATCCTTCAGGGCCTCCTATCCACCACTTTCCTCCAAGCTCAGGGGACATTTCTACGCTCAGGTTTCCTCGACACCATACCTGGAGGTTTATGATCAGGTGTGGGCAGCGTCCATAATCCTGATTATACCATGAAGCCTCCATGCCTAATTCAGATCTATTAAGTGTTTTGCTCTCGCGGAGGCAGTTTACTGGCACGACCCACTTTTGGCGTTTAGGGTCAGTGATAGTCACAGTGGTGCCACTGATTTGCATTGGGTCAGTTACACTTTCTTGAGAGTATTTAATTTCCAATTTTACTTGGTTGCCGACTTCAGCGTATTGAGCTGCATGCCAGGCCAAAAAATGGCACTTCGAGATCTTAACGGCAGCAAAGGGGCGCATCGTGGTGCTAATCTTGAATTTAAAGGACAGCCCCACGCTGTTGTGGGCCCAGAGGCAGACTACAAAGACTGGCTGGACCAAAGTAAAATTGCACCAACAGTCCAATTTTTCCACAGCACAGTTTTTTTTATGATTCTTCTTAGTTTTTACTTCGGTTACGGAGATTTGAGTGACCCGCTGGTGAGTGGATCCATTAATTACCCTGCACCCTACCTTTATTTCTTGTCCCACCTCCCCCAGCAGCTGTGGGAGTCTGTTTGTGCTATCCCAACTCCATTCATTTTCCAAGTACACCTCTGTCCCATGCATAACCACTGTTGACAAATTTAAGCCTTTGTTAGAATTTAAACCCATGCTTCCCGTGTATTTTATGTGAGCTTGAGACCAGGGCCAATCAGTCCCAATTTTTGTGTACCTCCTAACCCTGTGCTGGGCTGTGGCCCATGTTTCGGGGTGCCTTTCTAAGTGGGAATGACTGACTTTTTGTCTGAGATGCTGATGGGTTGGTTGGGCGTGTTGGGTGCTCAGCACTACACACATACCAGAAAGCAAAGCAAATCCTGCAACCAGAAATTTGAAAGCATTTTCCCCGCAGTGCAAACAGGGCTGGTGGTGCCACGAAGTTCGCCCTTCCCGCCGGTCACAATCGCCTTCCATTTTCCTTTATCTGCAAAACATAAGCAAGACGGGCTCTCCAGCCCCGTTAATTTCCCTTCCATGCTTTTAATTGTGAAGAATGGAGCCATTTTTCCTGCCTTTTTGCCCCCTTTCTGATTTCTACCTGGTACACAGAGGGGCTGGCCTTGTTCACAACCCTAACGGGCCCCATCCATTGGGATTCCAGCACCTGGTTCTTCTCTCTAACCCCCCGATACGTTACCAGGTCCCCCGTGTTCCACTCCCCAGGGCGCAGCAGTGTTCCCAGCTGCTTATCCATCTTGGGGATGTTGGTCTCCTGCACTGAGGCAAGCTGGTGGTACGTAGCCAACACTGTTCTCAGCACGTCCTGAACCCATCTGTCCATCAGGACACGGGGCTGGAGTTCGTCCGGTGGCTCCCCTCTTTGCCACCAATGTCCCAGCAGCTTCAGGTCTTTTCCAGGAGGCAGCTTTTGGGGAGAAGGTGCTTGAGATGCCATGGCCGCCCGTAACGCCAGCAGGACCAGTGGGAGCTTCTGATCCCAGTCTTTCTTTTGCTGTTTCACGAGCTTCCTCAGCGCCATTTTCAGTGGTTCATTGGGCTCCTCCTCTGAACCAGGCTTCTGGAAATGCCCTGTGATGTGAAGTTTTTGCTTGATATCCAGGGCTTGGCACACACCTTTCGTGACTTCTCCAATGAAGCGTTGGCCATGGGCAGAGTTGATCTCCTTTGGGACACCCCACTGTGAGAAGACATACTCTACCAGGATCTTTGCGGTTGCACTGGCCGTGTTGTTTCGAGCTGGAAACGCTTCCACCCACTTGGTGAAGTTATCGCTGATCACCAGGCAATACCTATTCCCTTGGGCTGTTTGGGGCAAGGGCCCGATGAACTCCACCTGCAACTTGCTCCACGGCCCAGAAATCCTCTGGTGGCCCAGGAGGGCTTTGGCTGTTTTGATGTCAGGATTGTTGGCTGCACACGTCAGGCAGTTGCTGACATACCTCTCCACGTCCTCTCTCATTTCGGGCCACCACCCAGCACCCTGCAACCTCGCCATGGTCTTGTCTGTCCCTAAATGCCCTTGCTCATGAGCCAGGGCCACCAGCTCCATCCGGATGACTTCAGGCACCACCCAGACTGGGAAGTCCACCCCCTCCCTCCGTGCCAGGACCAGCCCCGAGACATCCTTCCACACCTTGCACCCTTTATATTCCCTGCCCTTCGCTAACTCCCAGATGCTGGGGTCTTGTGCCTGCAAGCCCAGCAGGTCCACGCTCTCGGAGTGTCTGGTGGGAGCCACCAACACGGGGCTGTTCTCTGAGGATTTGCTGGCCTTCCACATCAGCCCTTCCTTCGCACCTTGCTTGGCTTTGGTGTCCGCCTCCTTGTTCCACTTGGCCTCCTCCGTTCCCTTCTTGTGGGCCTTGACCTTAATGATCTGGGCTGGGTGTGCCCTCCGCTCTGCCAGCCTCATGAGGTACAGCAGCTTTTTGGCGTAGGTGACAGGATTGCCATCAGCAGACTGCATGTCCCTCTCTCTCCAGAGTGGCAGCCACTCCAGCACTGCTCGCACCACCCAACCCGAGTCTGAAAATATGGCCAGTGGCTGGTCTGTTGGCGTGTTTTCCAGGGCAACTGTCACGGCCACCAGCTCAGCAGCCTGGATGGAGTGCGGCAGGCACTTCCCCTTCACCACCTCCCCAGTGCCCTGGTTGATGGCAGCGTAGCCCGTGTAGGCCACTGCCTTCTCATGGTAGTTGGACCCACCTACGAACCACACAACATAGCCGCTCTCCTTGGCCTCCGCCAGGGTGAGGCCACTCTCAAATAGGGGCACCTGCTGCAGCTTGGGCTCAGCTGGGGGACACCCCAGTGCCTCTCCATCCCTCTCTGCACTGATTACCACCTCGTAAGCGCTGTGGGAGGGCTCTCCTCCCTCCCTGGGGACCTCCTTGTCAGTCAATGCCAACACCCAGTTGGCCATCCTGGGGCAGCCCACCTCCTCCCCCTTCCCCGACAAGAGGTACCTCACCGGGGCACGGGAGGTCCTCAGCAGCACTGGGGCCAACCCCACCAGGTACTCCCAGTGCTGCAGGGCCCAGGTCAAGGCTAAAACCTCCCTCTCGTAGTCGGTGAACTGCTGCTCGGCCGGCGTCAGGAGGCGCGAGGCATGGGCAATGGGGAGGAGGTGGGCACCGTGCTGCTGGGCCAGGGTGGCCTGCAGCCCCCTCCCTGTGCTGGCCAGCTGCAGGACGTAGGGTCTGTCCCCCTGGGGACGTGCCAGCATGGGGGCTTTCGCCACGCTTTCCTTTAAGGCCTTCACCGCCTCATCCTGCTCTGGTCCCCATTCCCAGGGGGTGTCCTTCTTCAGGAGGTGGCAGAGGGGGGCAGCTTTCTCTGCATAGCCCTCAATGAACTCCCGGGAAAACCTCAAGAGAGCCAGGAAGGACCTCAGGGTAGTAGTATCAGCTGGCGCTGACACCTTCTGTATTAGCTCAACCCTCTGCTTCTCCAGAGAGCACCCTTCCTCCCCCAGGGTCACACCCATGTAGGAGACCTCCTTCCAGCACAGCTGGGCCTTCGTGGGACTGACCCTGAAGCCCGTCTTCTGGACAGCCTCCAACACCTCCGCCAGCACCTCCAGGTTCTCCTCTTTTGTCTGGGTGTGGATGAGGACATCACCGGCACAGGACAGCACGCTTTCCCGGTGGCTGAGCTTCTCCCACATCCTCATCACATGCGTGTGGCAGATGGCAGGGGCATTATGGAAGCCCGGGGGGACTCTGGCGAAGGCAAATTGCCGTCCTCGAAGGGTGAAGGCAAACTTGTACCAGGACTCGGGGTGCAAGGGGATGGCGAAGGACGGACTGGTCAGGCTGAGCACTGAGAACCACTCAGATCCCCGGCAGATGGCCGCCATAATGTCTGGGTACTTGGCCACCGCAGAGGTCCGCAGCGGAATGACACGGTTCAAGGCACCAAAGTCAACTGTCAGCCTCCATGTTTTCCCATCAGCTTTCCGCAGGGGCCACACTGGGGCGTTGCTGGTGCTCTGCTGCTCCACCAGCACCCCCTGCTCCAGCAAAGATTTAACCGTGTCCCACAAGCCAGCCTCAGCCTCAGCTGGGTACTGGGGCTGTGGCTGAGGAGGGGGATCCGGCCCTTTGACTGCCACGACAGCATCAATCTGCCCGCAGTCCAGCTTGCTCCTTGCCCAGACCTGGGGGAACTGCTCCGTGACCCGTTTCACTCGGGGCTCCCACTCAGGGTGGACCAGGAGTTCAGGGGCTTTTACCGACATCACCCTGTGACTTGCTGGGATGACAGGCGCATCACTTTGGGGGCAGTATAGCAGTGCTTGGTTTGCAAGGTCCACCACCACCCCCATCTTTGTCAGCGCAGAGATGGCTAAAATTCCCAGCTTTCCCTTTATTTCCATTTTCCCAAATTTTTCACACCCTTTGACAGTCCCAATTTCAAAGGGTATGGGCCCTGTGAACGGCACTGAGGATTTTTGGCCGTTCAGCCCTGTCAATTCAATAATTTCACAGGTTTGGAAGACCCCAGCTTCGCCAGGGGCCATATTCAGAATTGAATAAGAGGCACCAGTATCAATTAACATCACTTGTCCAAGCACCCCTCCTCCAATAGTTATATCAACTATCAGGCGCCCCCATGAATCGGTCTTAATCGGTGCCACAAAAAGGGGCGATGCGGGTGCCTGGCAGCCCTATTGCTGAGCCTTAGACCCCGGGTCAATCGGGTTGGAGCTGCTGTGCTTTTTGGCCTCATGCAAGAGCAGTTTGTCTAAGAGCTCCCCATCTGGCAAGCTGTCGATATCCTCCTGCTTCTCATATTTTATCAAGCGCTTCCTCATCTCAGCTGGCCAAAAGTTGGACTTCTGAAACCTCAGCCCTTGCTTGTTCTCCTTCCCTGAACCACCCTTGCCATCAGGATCTTTACGGTTGTCTCCTTGCATTTTTCTCACCCCCGCATTTTGGAAGGACATGGCCGAGGTTTTCCCTTTCTTCCCCCCCAGCATATATCCTGGGAACGCCTGCTTTTGCAGCTCAAAATTCTGGGTCAGAATCTGCTCCAGCTCTGACAGCGGCTTTCTGGCCGCATCTCCACCAGCAATCACCCGCAATGGGGGGGTCAGCCCCACTACCAGTGGCTCCTTGAATTCGGGCCTGTCAAAATCAAGGGGGGAGTCCTTTGAGCCGGGCAGACCAGTCATCTGGTAGAGCATTTTCTTACGGTTAACATAAGCATCCGGACGCTCCTCAGGATTTTGCTTTTCCTGGTGAAAGAGCACTAAGGGGTTGACCTCTGGGAAGAACACCTTCAGCACAGCTGACTGGATGTCCCTGATGTCCTGAACATTGCCCATCTGCACGTCCCCTGGCAACGCTGCAAAATCATCTGGTTTCATGCACTTTCTCACCACATCTATCAGGTCACTCACCGAGTTGCCGCTCTGGCACCTGGGCAGCCACTGGGCCCTGGACAGCCAGTTGACTGCTGTCTCCTTCGTCAATGGCCCCAGCGTCTTACCCAATGTTTTGAGCTGCTCGGGGCTAAACCAGAGCACAGCCCTATTGGTGTCTATGGCCTGGAGTGGGCCATGGCCAGCCGGCTCATCAGGGGGGCTCTTTTTAATTTTGGAAGCCTCCACCTCCCCTCCTTGCAGCTGGCACATCTCCTCCCGCAGAGGAGCATAGGGGGATGGCCTGGTGGGGCCGTTGGCACCCCACACATCATCCTCGTAGTCGTAGTGGGGCGGGTGTGGGTCCAGGGATTCCTCCCCTTCGCCATTCCCAAACCGGCTCCTCTTGCCTTGGATGGCGGCCACAATGCCCCTCGACACCCCCAGCTCTGCCTGCAGCTCCTGGATCTTGGCATGGCATACCTTGTGATCGGGGCCGGTGCTCCGGTCCCGCTGGACATCCTGCAGGACTGCCCGCACCGCACTCTGAGCATCGTGGGTCTCCCCAATCAACTTGCCAACCTCCTTCTGCAGCTCCTCTGATTTCAGCTTCTCGTAGCCCAGCTTGTTCTCCAGCCGAGTGATCTCCACTGCGCTCCGCAGAGAGTCCCCACACAAACCCTGCACCTCCGCCTGCAAGTTGTCCACCTGCATTTTGAGCTCACCTTTGGCCTGCTCCAATGTCTGCACGCTCTCAAGAGCCTCCTTCAGCAATTTGGACAACTCCCTGCCCACCATCAACAAACCCTGCAAAGCCGCTCGCTTCTTGCACTTGTTTGTGGGTTTGGGCTTTTTGGTCTCCTCCGACCAACTCTCCCATTGCTGGCACAGCTGCTGGTACGCCTCCGGGCCCTGGAAGGCCCCTGGGGACCAAACTGGGGGGAGACACTTCTGGAGCACAAACTGCTCCAGCTTCCAGTTGCTAACGATATCGGTCATCATAGTGAAGGGAACAAGATCCGAGGTGGCTCTGTCTCAGGGCAAAGCTACCATAACACCAGCACCATCAACCCACCTGCCGAGGAAGACTGCGACCCCACGACCCGCCCCTCTGAAAAGCTCCCCTGGGGGGATGCTGAACCTGGTAGCAAGGGAAGGGGAAGGTGGGGATGGGCGGCCACAGCCAAGCGGGCAGCTGCCACAACCCACCAGCTCCCGAGGAGGGGAGGGGAGGGGAAAGGGACGTGGGAATGGGCAAAGCGAAGCGGAGGTGTAATAGGACCCCGATAATAAGATCTCACCAATCCTTGGCTGGACGTCCTGGCAGTCCTGGGGACTGGAGATGGTCACTGCAGAGCTCCGGTGGATTTGGCACCTTTAAGGTCAAGCTGGTCGCAGGGTCTCACCCCGGTAGCTTTTTATAGCCATGGCAGGTCATTGTTTGGGGCTGATAACACCTCTGTTTACTTCCTTGGTGGCTTTTCCTCCTGCAGGTGCTGCATCCCTCCCCCTGTCTTCCCAAGGACACTCCTTGTCTTTCCTTATCCTCTTCAGCACTGATTAGGGAAGCTGAAATCACATGGGAGCAGCTGCTCTGCCCCTTATCTATTTTGGGGGGGCCAGGATTAGTCACCATTAACTCACGCTAACTTCTGCTTGCACCAAATGCCCTGAAGAGGGAGAGCTGGAGCCTATCCCCACAGCATCCATCCCTTCAAATTCCCTCGGTGGCCTCCTCACTTGCTGCACATCCCATTAGCACCTGAGTTTTGGGGGGAGATCACACATGGGGCTCACATCTGGCACCTGTAACACACACGGCCTCCCCAAACCTCTACTTCTGAGCACAGATATGCTTGCTGGGAGGAGGTGAGATGGCAGAAAAGTTAGACCCATTTTGGCTTCTGCACTTCAAAAGCAGCATTTTTTCCATGTCACAAACCAGCCTGCCACATGCTGGCATATTCCTTGGGGGTACCCCGTGACGTGTCAGGAGCCTCGACCATGATATTGCATCAATTTAAGTACAGCTGTAAATCTGCACCTGCAAAGGCAGACGAAACCCCCCCAATCTTGGCCTACAAACCACATCTTAGCTTGGAGCAGTTTAGAAACTATTACACTAAGAAAAAGATAGCACTCATCTTAGTGAAAATGCTATCATCTTCATTGCTGCTTTTACCCCTAATGAAATACTTCAGAAGCTGCACCTTTCCCTGGAATAAGGTAATTTAAAAAAAAAATAAAATAGCAAAAAAAGTTTACTCACAGCTGCTTGAGTTTCCACCCAGCAGCCCCTTATTCCCAACAGACCCTTACTTCCAGGTACTGTGGTACTGGCCCTGTTGGACCAGGATTGAGGCTGAGCAGCCCTCCCTGATCCTAGAAGTCAGCCCTGGTACCCCAGAAAGCACAGAGGGATTGGCTTTTTCCTTATTTTTATGGCACCTGTTCCTCCAGCCTGGTGTTTACAGCCCAGCTGCAATTACCTGCAACATGGGAGTTTAGCAGAGACAAAACCCCAGCCAGGTCCTGCTTCTTGTCTGCAGACCCCTTTCTTCTGCCCTGAGGCTTTGCTCCAGCCCCCCAAGAGCAAACACTTTGCTGTAAGAAACACATCATGGAGAGAAAATAAAAAGTTGAAAATGTAATGAAGCTGGAGAAAACGCAGGGAATTAGTGTTGGTGTGGTGAGGCACATGGGATGTGGGCTGAGAAAAAGAAGAGGGGATGTTTCCCCCTGGGATGGGCGAGAAGGAGACCCACAGGGCAAGCACCAAGATGGGTGAGGGAGGTTGCTGGTGTGGGGACTAGGATGTCTGTCTTTCATTTCACAAAAAGATTAAATTCCCCCTAGAAATTGTGCAGCCAAATAATGCAAATACACCAAAGTTCAGTGATCCTCCCCATCTGTGAGCCAAACACTCGTGATGAGGAGCTGCTGTACCCCAGCAAGGTCACCAACAGCTCTTGCTTGTGTTAACAGACCCGTTCAACCTACGTTCTTCTTTCCTCCCCTTTTTTGTTCCCAGGACAGCAGTCCCAAACAGTGTGAGGATGGTATAAACAGCAGCTGCTCTCCTGCATGTTTCCACAGTGTTTTTATTTTTGTTGGCGATGGGCTGCCAGACAAAGGCATCCCACCTCCAAAATGTTTTCTTGTAGGAGCAACAGCCAGTCCTGAGAACAGCTTGGCAGCCAGTAAATAGATGAACTGCATATCAACAACAGCTTCAAAAAAAAATTAAAAATTAACCCCTGTTCCTGCACACATGCTATGCTTTTACATTACAAAGATTCCTTTTTCTTTCTATAGGAGACATCCTGTAGGTAAGAGCACTGGAGGGAAGCATCTCTAAAGCTGCTATAAAGGCCTGGGGAATCCTCCCAAGGCAAAATATCTGCTTAAACAACCCAATATATCTGCTTAGACAACCCAGTGTCACCGGCCTTGCAGCAGGCCAACGTAACATGTCCTACGTCCAAGGTTGTAATGGTGACAAAAGCCATCCCTGGGAGCACTTTGGTCTTGGCCAGGAGGCCAGAAGATGCTCCAGGTGACAGCAGCAGTGAGGAAAGGGGGATGCAGCCATTGTGGCAGCCAGGGACATCGGGCTTAGCTCACCAGCTTCACCACAGGGATAAAGGGAAAAATCACTTGCAGTGGCATTTCTCATATTAAGCACCCCTCCTCCCAAAAAAGAGGTCCCTACACCGAGTTGTGGAGAGGTCCCAACTTGGGAGTGAGGGGAAAGGCAAGCAGGAGGTAAGGAGGGAAGAAGCAAGTGTTGCTGCACCCTGTGCTGGGGGCTCAGCTCCATAAATAAGCCCTTAAAAGCTCTGAAATTACTTTCTGCTGCCACGAAAGAGTTAAGGAGCAATTCAGCCAACCCTGTATTTTGGCAGCCAAACCCTTCGTGGCAAGGCTTTTGGTGGTTAGCAGCCTGCTTCGAGCAGGAAATGATTTTAAACAGAAATAGGGAGGAGTTATGTTACAGTAGCATGGAAAAATCTGGTGCAAAATGGACGAAAGAATTGCACTGCACGAGATGCAAAATTGTTTTTCCTATTTGTCTGCCAACTGAAACCCCGGGGAAGGTTTCGCGGTGCCTTCACGTCAGATTCCCCCTGGGAAATCCCCCCTCACCAGGGAGTCAGCCCCGGGGAGATGCTGAGGCTTTGTAAAGACCGTGAGTATCTGTACAATAGGGCATAAAAGAAAAACGAGCCCATCGCCAAGGGGGCAGTGAATAAATAACATTAATAATTTTTTTTTTTCCCCAAACATGGAACTATGAAAGGCTGACACCAGTTCACCCCTGTAATTTCACGTCACATATTTCAGTCTCTGAATCCTAAACCCCAAGTGCTTCAAAGCCATTCTGCTATTTTATCTATCATTTAAATATTTCTGCTTATGAGCTACTCAGTGTCGCAGCTACTGAAGCAGTGAGGTGGGGAGCCCCAGCAGAATTTCCTTATTTTTGTGGGTTTTCAGCCACTAAATTTGTTTGAGGTTTCTTGCTCTCAGCTTCAAAATTTTCTGTGATGCCTCGTGCCTCTGCTTTATGGCGAGCTAGTTTGGTGTTCAGCTTTTTCCAGGCCCAAAGAAAAACACTTCCCAGTAAAGATTCTGCCGAAGAAAACAACCCCACAGCTCAAATTGCATCTTCTTATTATTTTCAAAGCATTTTGATTTCAACAGAAGTGAAACCAACCAAAAGTAATCCTTTCCTGCTTTTATCTTTAATGCCAAGCTCCTACATTTGTCATTTTTTAATTGCATGGACCTAGATTAAAAGAAGGCAGAAAAGCTAGGTGAAGAAATATGAAGAAATCATAATTAAAAATCAATGAGTTTTTATTTTTTTGTTCCTAAAGGGGATTTCAGGGGATCCTGTGCAGTGCTGGAGAAGTGCGTGGGGATGCCGCTCTGATGCACACCTGGTTTGGGGGCTTGGTGCAGAAGAAGCTGCCGGGCTGAGGCTCCAGGCGCTGCCACAGCAGATGCTCTTTGGCAGCTGTCAGCAAGACATCTGCACTGAGACAGGGAAGAGCGTCCTGGGGTGAAGCCAACCCTACCACCAGGAGGTGACTGTGTGTGGAAAGGGGGAACTTTCGCAAAACCTCTCCGTCATTGACTCCACCACCATGGCCGGGCTGTGGCTCCATCTCTGCATCTGCCTCCAGATCCCAGGTAAGAGGTACATGTCTCTTAAGGGTTGAGGGCACCTAAAATTATGCTGGTGTCTCTCCTCCACTCTGCTCCAGCACGTGGGATGCGTTGCACAGCATCTGGATAATGGAAGTTTAAATATACAGGCATAGTATAGATCTACAGGATATTATTACCTATCACCGCATAATTTTGGACAATGCCATTAATAACATGCTTTAGTTTTTGGTCAGCCCTGAAGTGGTCAGGCAGCTGGACTAGATGATCATTGCAGGTCCCTTCCAACTGAAGTAGTCTATTCTATTCTATTCTATTCTATTCTATTCTATTCTATTCTATTCTGTTGCAATATATAATGGTATAGACACTGCAGAGTTTGTTTTTACTGCACTCATTTAGTGCAGACGGACTGTGGGAAGCTGCTGATGGAGTAGCACCTATCTCTGCTGCCTGTATAACGCGAAGCTGATAAACATCCCATCAAATTTTCTTCCAAATCTATCTCAGGACTGAATGTTTCCCAAGGGCCACAGCTGGAATCGGTGTGTTATAAAAAACCTTCTGCTTATTGCAGTCAGGCCTGGACCGAATATGTACAGTCAATGTCACGGCAAAGTGGTAGAATTACACTTTACAGGACAAATTGTGCCATCAGTTCTTAGGTGGAAAGTGTTGAGAGCTTGAAACACCCAGTAAATATATATATTAGAGTGGCGGCTCAAGTTGATTCCCTGATGTTGCCCAGCCCGGGTTCACAGCTGCCCAGCATCCTCTCTAGAGGCTGTCAGGACTGCTGGGTGTTCTGTTCGTGTTGTGTAATGGCCATCCAGCCATGGTGTAACACGGCCAATCTGGCAGCAAATAACCCAAGGCGTTTTATCGACACCTATATACAGGTAGTATTATCTTATGGATCTATACAATGGAGTCCCCGCTGAGAAAACCCCAATAAATTAGAGTTTGCTCCACACCTGCAAAGGGAACAGGGATCATTTTTGGCATGCTGCAGGCTGGTCTGACCGAACACATGGAAACAAACTTGTCCCACCCCGATTCCCAGAGATCCCCTGTGAGAATAAACACCAGGAAAGGGAACAGGCAGATTTTGGGGGACACAGGTGCGACAGAAGATGAGCTTTTCTGTTCTGGCTCCATAGTAGCTCATCCTGCTGGCGCTTAACCTCCAGCTCTGAGCAGAGCGGAGCATTTTCCAGGATCCCTTCTTATCCCTTGTGATTCATCTAATACCTCTCCAACAGCTCAAGCAGAAGGTCTTCATGGGAGGTTAAGTTTCCCATGCCCAGCAGAGCTGGATCTCAGGGCAGCCAAGGGGACCCAGAAGCCACCACGCCCCACGGCTGCACATATTTCATCCCCTAAAAAAACCACACAGGTGTTTGTCAGAGCAAAGTTTGGGAGGATTGCACTACAAAACCTGAAAATTATGTATTTTAGTAATAAGGAGACATATTGTCACAGCACCAGAGGATGCGGTGAAAAGCTGTGGCTGCTGTGCAACGCTTGAGTTTCAACATTGCAATGTTAGGACTGAAGTGTGCTCATCTCTACAGCATGCCCGCAGCGATGGGGTCATCTCCATGGGATGGAGGAGGGCTCTGGACCTGTGTCAGTCAGTAAAGTCCTCTCCTCTGCTTGTCCCCACTGGGGACATGGGGGACATTGGGACCGTGGGCCACAGGCATGGCTTCAGGTGTTCTTGTGGTCATGCAAACCCATTCCCACACCACTGGGTTTGCAGGGCTGCATGAAGCTGTTTGCAGCAACTACTGTAAGCAGCTTTGGGATTTTGAAGGAATAGGGACATTTTAAGGTAAAAAAATGAAAAAAAATGTGTTTTGTTGAGCTTTTTGCACAGCTTTAAAACATGCTTGGGAAACAGACAGGAGAAGCGAGAGCATCCTTATCTTCAGAGGGCTGTTTTTCACTCGGTCTCAGAGTATCTGCAGCTTTGAAGGACTGTTTGCTGAACAGAAAGGATCACAAGTCACCTGCTATCCTTTTCACAAGGACACATCCTCGCTTGCACACAGACACCGCTCACATCTCCCCAGGCTAAACACGACTCAGATAATTTCCACAAAAGCTGCAAAGCCCAAACAGGGCAATGCAATGCCAAACCAAAGCTTCCAGCCCCGCCGCTACCCCTCACTCCCTCTCCTTCCCCAGGTTCATACAAAAATAATGTCATCTGAAAACTAATATAAAATTGGCTCATTTTGAGAGGTTTTGCACTTTTTGGTCTTTTTCTGCACCTGAGGTGAAGGTTAGCGGTGTTGCATCTGTTAGAACAAAAGTTTGGCAAAGAAGTTAGGAGGCTCAAAAAAAATCTGTTGAAAGAGAGGTGAAGTCTCCCTGAAAAATGAGATGAAAGGAGGGCAGGAAAGGAGCATCCACAGGAGCAGGTGGGGATGCCCTTTCCTGCACATACAGCCCCAAAGACACGCTGAAAATCATTCCTCCATCCCTCTCCCTGCCACTGAGCTTCCTCCCTGAATGAATGTTTACAGGGCAAACTCTACCTTTATAACTAGGCTTGACCAGAAAATAGCTGGGGAACCCAAAAAGGCCTCTGAGGGAATATGGGCTGAGGCTCCTGATAAAAATGCTCCTGTTTCTCACTCATGTGATCCCCTGGTCTGTGACTACTTGATCTTGTTAAGCCCACATAGAAAAACTGTACTTAGCATGGAAGAAAAATAATGAAAAGAAAATAATAACTATGTATTCTTGTCTCTTTTTTCCTTAGGTTTCTGTACAAATCTATTTTTATCCCAGACTCCAGAGCGTATTTTAGCCCAAACTAACAACAAAACAGAAATCGTTTGCGAGCTGATGAAGGAGCATGCCGGCGTGTACTGGTACCGCTGGAGCCAGGAGAGGCAAAATTTCGAGTTTTTGATATTTTCCAACGCACTGGGCAAAGCCACATACGGCACAAACATCAGCCAGAACAAGTTCAGTGTCCACGGGGCGAGGTCCCACACCTCCTACAGGCTGCACATCAGTCACCTCCACGCCTCGGACAATGGCACCTATTACTGCTCCGTCTCCCAGTCCTCCCAGCTGCTCCTGGGCAGTGGGACATGGCTCGGTGTGGGTAAGCATCACCCCTGGGGCTCCAAAATGTCCCACCAGCAGGCTGTGATGAGGTCCCTTGGGTAAGGGGTAATGCATGTTAGTAGACCCTTCCCAATTTTGAGATGCACAGCTGGGGCTCTGGGGTTTTTCTGAAGAGACCTATGAGACCGGGTAAGGCAGAAAATACATAAAATAGCTAAATTTTAGGTCAGACGCATGTGATAGTCCTTTTTCCATCAGCAGTCACTCTGCTGTGGTCATGCCTTGAGCACCACGTTGGTCCTAGTGTTTTAGGATTTCCATGGAAAGACCCTCAGCCCCTTATATTGCCATGCCCTGTGCTTTTCTCATCCCCCGTGGTACTTCACATGAGAGGTTGCATGTGTGCCCTGCTCAGCTCCGGGGTCCTTCTGTGCCCTGGTTCTTTTTTAACCTTCCTCCAAGTGACAAGAGCAGCATCAAGGCCAGAGGACATCTCCCCTCGCATCTCTGGGCTGGGCCTGACTGCAGGTTTCAAACCCATCCTTCACATAAAGGGTTGAAATGGGATTTATTCCTCAAAGCTCACAACCCACTGTCACTGGGGAGCTCCAACCAGAAATCAGAACTGTCAGCAGGTGGCATTGGGCAAGTGATGCTTTACAGACCCTGGGTCACACAGCAGCTCTTTTCAGCCCATATTTCCGCTTGACCACTGAGCAGGAGGTGATGTAGAAAAACTAACGTCTTTGCAGTAAGATTCAGCCCTTTTTTTGCAGGCTTTTAGGGAGACAAATAACTCATTTAACCATGACGCAGCTATGGCTGCTGGTTTTAAAGCAGCCCCAGTGTCCCAGCCTTTCTGGTTTTTTTGCAAATATGCCCTGCACCTTGAGCTTGCTGAGAAATCCCTTTTGGATTCCTGCTGGCTCAATGAAAAGCTGGTTTAAGATAAAGGAGAACTGGTTTTTATCATCTGGGCGCATATCTATGTGCAAAGCAAAGTATGAAAAACAGGGTTGAAATTCAGCATGCTCAAGGACACTCCAATTTAAAAGAAACACCAGCAGGTGCTCTGGGAGGAGTTGGGCTTTGCTGAATGTTTTCTTTTTTTTCCTTTTAGTACTCATGATAAAACAAATTGTCTTTAAGTTCCTCTTCTTTAAGTCTATCATAATGTAAGGGAGAAATTGTCCAGATAAAACCCAGGCACCTGATGTCTCACTTTTCCTTGTGAAAGAACGGTGGTTTCCACAGGAATTTCAGTCCTGGATAGAAGCAGAAAAAAATAGTTTTGAATCACTCAAAATTTTGAATGAGTGGAGTTTGAGCAGTCAGATCTACAGTTATTTAATGACATTACTGGGATATTTTCCTGACCAACTTTACAGAGAGATGAATGTGCTCCATTATAATTCAGATACACCATAATAAATCCTGCCCTCATTTTATCAGAAAATAAAAATAAAAATCCAATCTTGAGCAAAGATTAGAGCAACCTGAACATGGAAAAGATCCGATGATGCCTTAAAACCTCCCAGTGCTACTGAAATCTCCTGCTACCCGTGATTTCTTGCAATGCTGATGAGATGGTGCCTGTTAGTAAATGTAGCTTGAGGAAGTTTCCTTTTCCCCTTCCTTAACCTTCTGCCCTTGTTTGCCTGGTATGTTGTTTTATTAATGCTTTTACAAGCTCTTGGTAACTTCCGCAGCCACTGAGAGGTTCAGGTCAAGCTCCTGACCCCTCCAGATGATCCAGATGTGGGGGATCCCCGGCTGGGGCTAGTTTTAGAAGCCAAGATTTCCAGCCCTTACTGCCTGCTGTTTGAGACTTTCGCTGCGCACAGTGCCATATTGATCATCCTCTTCCCCTCCTTATCCACCAGTTGATGTTTTACCTCTGCCTCCGAAGACAACTCAGGCACCGATCTCCAAAAAACCTGTGCGGTGCGTAACCAAAAGAAAAGCTGCCAGCAAGAAAGGTACAGCACCAGGTTGGCTCAGGCTGCTTTGCAAAAGGGGTTTGCTGAGCTCCTGGGGGTCCCCAGGGTTCAGCTGGATTTTGTCCTGGGGTTGGGACAACTGCAACATGACCCTGCAGGGATGGGCATCCACGTCTACCTAGACCCATCGCTCTGGATGGAGCTGACCTCTGCCTTTAGGAGTGGTTTCTCGGGATATACAAGGGTTTAGGGGCCAGGATGTACTTCCATTTAGCTCTGACTAAGTTCTGGCATCCCTTGGGTGTGCAGCCCCTGTAGGTGTAGCATCAGTCCTGCAGGCATGGTGAATTCTCGTGCCAGAGACACCACCACAAAAAAGGTCATTGTGGCTCATAGTTAAGTTCTCTGCAATGCCTTTGAACATAATGTATCCCCAAAGGGATAACCCAGGGTGATGGTCATGTCCTCCACCCCTCCTGAGGACCTGCCTTGCTTTACTCCCCTCCCCACCCCACCCTTCATCTCCCAGAGCTGTCGGGACAAGAAGATGCCGAGTGCTGAGCTGGGAGGGAGCAGCTCCACACCATGTCTCTTCCTGCTGTCCAGGTGCCTGCAGCCCTGTGGTCTGGGTCCCACTGGCCACCGGCATCCTGGTCCTCCTGCTGAGCCTGTTCCCCACTGCCCACCACCTCCACCGTAAGCATCCTGTCAGCCCTGGGGGATGATGAGGGGTGTCAGTCCCCAGGACAGCCCGGGAGTGGGATGGGGAGCTGAGAGGAGGTCCTTGGGATGACAGATACCATCTCTCCCCAGGTCTGCAGCGGAGGCTGTGGCTTCGTGTCCACAGGCAGTAAATCCCACCAGCTCCTCTCACATCGGGCAGTCAGGGAGAAGCTGTGGACCTTCCCCTGCACGGTGCTGAGTCCTGCCTGAACATGACCTGTGAAGGATGTTACAGGGGGCAGACGTGGGCTTGCACTGCAAGACAGACATTTCTTTCCTGCAACAGACCACGACTTTAATATTATTTCTTTGATACAATGGCTGGCAAAGGGACCGGGCCAGACCCTGCAGCGTGCTGAGGACTTCTCAAAGGCTGCTGAGCAGGGTGAACACCATGGCTGGCCGTGCACCAGGGGCACCAGGGCTGGTGTACTAAAGGGATTTAGATGGGCTGTAAAGATGTTCTGAGGACTTCCTGTCTCTCCTCTCTATTAGTCCATGGGACAGCACATGGGTGCTTTAGGTTTGCTCTTTAGCTAATGTTGGTTGATAAGACTTTGGTAACGAACACTCTGAAAGCAACCAGTAGACAGCTGGGGCAGGTCACTGTGCAGGTTGTAAAGGGCCTGTACAGGCATATTTTTTTATAAATAGTAATATATTGCTCAGCCGTTTTGCTCTGTAGGCTGTTGTCTTGTGGCTGCACTCAGTGCAGGACGTGGCTGCGTGGTAAGCAAGGAGCCACAGCTTCTGCCCAAGCAAGAGTTAAAGCAGAAGAGCAGCTCTGGGGGAAGCAGGTCTGAGAAGGGATCTTCTCCCACAGGAGGCTGCAAACAGCCACGAGTGGGAGAGGAAAGCCAGACAAAGCGATGTAGCCAAGGCCAAACACCTGGCACAGCCTGAAGGCCAACACTGCCTCTGATAGCAGAGGTGGCCGCGGGCTGGCCTTGAGCCCAGCAGCATGGCACAGGCAGCGAGAATTGCCCTGAGCGATGCCTCTGTGTGCTGAGATCAGACCAACACCAGAGTGTACTGAGCCCTGAGCGATGTCCGTGTGTGCTGAGCCCCGAGCGACACTCGCCTGTGCTGAGCCCTGAGCAGTACCCACGTGTGCTGAGCCCTGAGCGACAGCTGTGGGTGCTGAGCCCTGAGCGGTACCCATGTGTGCTGAGCCCTGAGCGACAGCTGTGGGTGCTGAGCCCTGAGTGGTACCCACGTGTGCTGAGCCCTGAGCGATAGCTGTGGGTGCTGAGCCCTGAGCGGTACCCACGTGTGCTGAGCCCTGAGCGACAGCTGTGGGTGCTGAGCTCTGAGCGGTACCCACGTGTGCTCAGGCCCAAGCGATGCCCATGGGTGCTGAGCCCCAAGCGATGCCAGAAGCAAGGTAGATCTCCCCAGGGATATTAACATGGCTCAGCCACCACCCAGAGCTGCAAGGCTGCCATGGGGCTGGAAATTCGGCATCTTGCTGACCGCAGGCAGTGGGCACTTGCTCTCGGGTGCATCCCCAGCCCTGCATCTCTGCAGAAACACAGGCACCAGTGCAAGGCTGTATCACCTGCAGTGAGTGCAAGGGGAAGGTGGTCCAGACACCTCCTGTCCTCAGCATGGATGGGAAGGTCAGCAGCTGTTTGCACTGCTGGGGAAGCAGCGGGGATCTCCTGCCCTGCATGTTGCATGTATCCTTACCATGAGGCTCCAGAGTCCCCAGGGCCAGGGCATACACAGACATGGGAAGAGCTTCTGTGGGCGTAAAGCATCGCAGTCACACAGCAGCATTCCTCTGGCCTTACCCTCCCTCCCCTCCCAGCCGCAGGGAGCTGCCGCTCCTCACTTTAATATCAGTTTTTCCAGAGGGCTTGGTCTCAAACCTGGCCATGGGTGCTCCTTGAGATGGATGTTTCCCCTAAATGATGCAGTAATAAAGCCGGCAGAGGTGCACGTCGAGCTGGCCTTCCTGGGCTGTGGTGCTCACCCAGGCACTCAGGCAACCCCAGACCCCATCCCACCAGGGATGCTGCAGGGAGGGGTCCCTGAGCACCTCTGCCTCTGACACATCATACCAGCAGCATATTTTAGCCTCTGTGAAAACTCAAATGAACCAAATCCACTGTTTTTCTATTCTGCAAGCACTTGGTGTGCAGATCTTTGCCCCAGGAGCAAATGATTTTTATGATGTGTATTTTTTACAGGACAGCTACAAGGAAATCCCTTTCAAACTTCACATGGGCAAAGGTTTATTATTTCAAAAACAGGGGTTTTCCCTCTGTCTGTAGTTGCTTTTGAAATCCCAGCTTCATTTCCCATGCTTGAGGCATCCTGACCTTCATGTCCATCCCTGCTTCATCTCTCCCACCTCTTGGCCAGCACAGGAGATGGCCTCCCATAGCCAAGCAGCTGGGGTCTGGTCTGGGCAGCAACAGGCAAGCTGCAAGAGCCCCATCCTTCCCTCCCACAGTCTCGGAGATGTCTGCTCCTACTCCCTCCATCCCCATGCTCAGGCCATCCCCACGGTGTCCAACCCTCGCTGAAACCACCCAGGATGGCACCATCTTGCACTGATGAACTGCAGCCACCTGATTATCCCAACTCCAATAATACTCGTTGAAAGGATGCGGATTTACCCCTTGGCTCTCTGCCCGCCGGTGAATAACTGTAACAGACAGCAAAGAATTTGCTCAACTCTGAATTCCCCAATTTGGCTTTGTTGTTCCTTTGTAAATTGAAAAAAAAGAAAAAAAAACCAAACAGAAAAACCCAACCTCAACATTATCTGCATGCAATGAGAACAGGGGAGTACAACAACAGTCAAGAATGCTACATTTCCTGTTGAAACAAAGGTTTGGGCAGTCTAGCAATGGAAATGATGAAAAAATTGTAGTAATTCCTATAATCATCAATAGGGTATTTTAAAACAGTAAACCTCGGAGAGATTTTAGAAGCAGGTTTCACAACTGCGAGAGTTGGTGGAAAAAAATCACCTCCCATTTCATAGAAATTTTTCCAGACCATATATAAGAAAAAAACAGAAACACTAATAAAAAGATGCTTTTATGTCTGAGAAAATTAGCCCCGTCCCCTGATAACTGCAACTTCTTTGGTTTTCTTTCCTACCTTGTCACTGTGCTGAGAGCACGATGATGATACCAGCCAAGGGTCAGGGACGCCATGTTGCAGCACATGGGGGAAAAGGGATGTTTCCATCGTGAAAACTAACGGGAAAATATTTCCATGCATCTCTGCTAATGGCATGGTGCCTGCCTCCATGGAAGGGAAAACATGGGTAACGGCATTGACCCTCACAATGTCACCCCTGCCACGATGTCCTGGCAAATGAGAGTCCCTAATTTATTCCTTGTTTCCTTACAGGGATGGACCAGCCGCCTTCTGTCTCCCACTGTCACCCTCCTCCCCACAGCAACGAACACCCATACCTAGAAGGGAAAATAATGGGATTTTATATATAACCTCAAACTCTCACGTGAACAGTTAATAAATGATGTCACCTTAAATGACAAAAGGAGATGCCACAAAAAATTGAACAAAGGCAAAAGGCTTTTGAGTAGGACAAGAAGGGTTTTGCAGATCTATGGGTTTAAGTACAACGCCTTACCCATGCTGTGCCCATCCACATGAATCATTGGGAGAGGAATTGTAAAAGAGGTTCAAAATTACACGTTGCAATAATCTGCTATTTTTTTTATTTTATTCTTTTGTATTCTATATAGAATAGATATAGAATTCTATTTTATAAAAAAGGACTACACATTCTTTCAATAAACAGTGTGTGCATATCTTGATAGCATTAAAATATTCAAGGGACAGAGAGCAGAGAAGAAATACAGGTATTTCAGGCATTGTTGTAAATAATCTTTACATTGTTCTAAAACTTCTGTAAATGTATTAAAAAAAAAATTGTCAGTCTTTCCAGAATGTCTCAGTTACTGATCTAATAATGGCAGTGCCTAATTTGATTTTATTCTTTTAACCTACACAGTCATTTTTTATGTGGAGGGCCTGTGATTTTATAATACAAACAAGGAAATATAAATCAGGTGCAGCTGAAAACACTCAATTGAAAACAAGCTAGTGACATGAGATCCAAAGTTATATTTGATTCTAAAGCTCCTAAATATACAAAAATTAATTTTGTAGTCATAAACACAGCTGAGTTGGGCACTCTAATGGAGAAAGGATGAGTAACATCTCTACTAAATGATTAAACTTGAAATCTGTGCAAAGGGAAAGGAGATACATATATCCACGGGTGTTGTTTAAATTCCTTCCGATTTATCCTTGGCCAGAATGGCTCCATGCACAGTAGCTGCTTATTAAATATCTCCTCCGGGCAGGAAAAATGGATTCACAGCAGGACTTCTAGGCATCCAGACCAGACTTGTTAAACGGGAATTTCTAAATGTCTTTTTCTACCGCTGTATAAAACCAGATATGTCCCAGAACTGAAAAAAAAAAAAAAAAAAAATCACAACCCAATTTTTACTTCTACTGTTCCTGAACCCCGTTAGTGCCCAAATACAGCCCTACACACGCATGCCTGAGCGGGGACATGGGCAATCCTCTTCCCCAGCTTTCAGAAGCATCCAACGCACAAAAGCCCTCCTCTACCCACAGCACACACCAGCTCACCTGGCTACTCCGCTATTTCATCTATCAAGTAATTTGCAGGAACCTAAAATATAGAAATATTGTATCATATATATAGACAGTTATTTATATTGACAATTTTATAACTATATATTATTATATATCATTATTTTATAACATATATTATATATTGCAGTTAAATATATTATATACAACCATATTATAGACATTCTTTTTATATATTATGTGTTATGTATTATATATAATATATACATGTGTTATTATATCTATATTGACAGTTACATAGACTGAGAGATACCTATAGAAAAAAACCTCTGGGGAACAAAATCTACCTGCAGGCAGCATAAGTACTTCTTGCCTGTATTTCCCTCGACTTCATTGAATTTCATTCAATAAACCAGAAATAGTAATATATTAAATTTCTGGTTTATATAATAAATATAATGAACATATAAATAAATATGTGCTAAGTATACAAATAAAATATTTATATAATATTATTGTAAATGTTATTTAATATTATTTCTGGTTATTAAATTTCATACTATTTGCTGAAATATCAACTATTTGTGTATATCAATATATCTATATTGCATGCACTCAGGGTGAGATCTGCAGCTTCTGCGGAATTATATACAAACATTTGTTATTCTAGCATTCATTTAACTGGAACACATATCAGATCAAGTTCTCTACCACCTTGCTACGGTAACATGAAGCAAAACTCTCCCTGTGCTTTAAATACTTGCAACAGGACAGGAGGTTTAATTTTTCTCCCCTAGCCATTAATTTTTTTCTGCTAAAGTCTGGCTTCTCGTTTAGCCTTTAAGATATACAAGAGCATGGAGGGGAAGGGCATCACACTTTTAAGCAGGGGAATATCATTATTACTATTTGCACTTTCTGATCTAGTTAATAAATTGCAACCATAAGTGAAACACTCCAAAAAATCCCAATGTTGGCATCAGTGCAGAATTTTTTCTCTGCCAGGTCCAACATATCTATGTGCTGTTGCAACAGGGATCTCACACAACCAACTTATTTAGTTCATTTGACATAAAAACCAAGAAAACCCTAAGACAAGCCATTCATGGAAAGCAGCTGGCAGTCAATATGAAAAGGAAACCTGCTCAAAAAGCAAAGCCCTCTATATTCTCTCCGACAAGCACCTTGGAGGGGTCAGGAACCCTCAGGCAGCCAGGCTGACACAGGTGCCCATGAGCTTGTGTCCTTGGCTTTTTTTTAGGTCGGGCAAGGAGTAAGGGCTAAATTTCATCTTGCCCAAACCAGACTGAGCCACTGCATCACACAGCAGAAAACCCGATCCTGCAGAAATCATGTGTATCTGCAGATGAAGTTCTGCAACGCTGAGTTTTTCAAGGGCTTGAGCTTTTTTGAGGAACACCAAAAAATGCCTGATTTCCCTCTGTAGACCATGGGGAGCAATGGCTGTCTCCAAAATGAAATTATGAACTGGTGCCAACCACCGGTACCCTGCCTGCTGTGGTCAGCCTGGTGTCCCACCCCACACCTTCCTCCACCTTATGAGCACTATGGAGCAAGCCTTACCTTGCCCAAGGTGCAAGCCACGTTGGTTTTTCTGCTCTTCTTCTCTGCTTGTGGTTAAAATGTCCAGTTGGGAGGCTGGGCACCAAAACAATGGGGTGCAACCAACCTCCCTCCCTGTGAGGCCGGGCAGAGAGGAGGGCTGTGGCTCAGGAGACATCTCTGTCCCTAGAGCTATGCATGTGATCTCACCCACCACATTTCCTGTTGCTCCCTCCCAGCACAGAGACCTGGGGCTGCGGGCCGTGCAAGGCAGCATGAAACGCAGCACAAAACCTAGGTGTTGGGCAGCTGCCTGCAGGGACAGGCAGGGCATCCTTGGAGGAGCTGGGTGCACACTGCTCTTCCAAATTGCAGTATGGCCTATGGCAGAAATGACAGCAGAGTTGCACCATATCTGACATCTCTTGAGGTACCACCATGGGAGGAGATGTTGGGCTACTGGGGGCCCTGCAACTGGCTTACAGAACAGGGTCACAGGCAGTTTGAAGCTACTCCTCAGCAAAGCTCAAGGTCCGGCTTAAGCATGAGGTAAACTTGCTGGCTGATACCTCAGGGAGAGGTGCTGGGCTGTGCTGACACCCAGCTACAGGGCTTCAAAACATTATGCCTTAATATCAGCACCCAATGCAAAATCCAACTTGGGATATTTCCCATCAGTCTCTTCAAAAAAAATTGAGACAAAATATTCCTGGGGACTGGGATTGTATACTCCTGCCCTGAGCAACAAGATGCAAATGACACTGCTGTAATTAAAATACATGTCTCAAGTCATCTCAATGCAGGAGGAAAGGAGTCAGAGCAGCAGTGGAACAGCCATACTAAAATATATGCCTTTCCTCAGGTCACTTCGTTTTAAACTGACTCACCCGTTGCTACCATAGTCAGGATAATTCTGATAGAATTTAGAAACATGCATCACATCCCACTGCTCAGAGGCCAAGCTGCCATCCCCAGGGAGAGGTCGGGGGAAGGCAGCTGCCGCCGTGCAAATTCCCCTAGTCCCCAAACCTGGGTCCCTCCTTGCCTCCCCAAAGCTGGGACACAAACTGAGCTAGTTGGCCAGGATCAAATTTCTTTCCTGGCCATTATCCCTCTTCCAAGAGGCATCCAGAGTGCCCTGGACTGTAAAATAGAGAAAGGAAAAACTCACCTGCCTTCTCTCCCTTCTCCCAGAACCAAAGGTGTCTTGCTCGAGGCCCCAGGTAACCACAGAATTGCTCCAGTGCTCCGTGCTGGAGGGATGAAGGAGCATGATGCACCAAAGATGGCCATAGCATCCTCAGTGGTGTCATTCATGGGTGGACATACCATGGAGGAGCTGGTGATATAGCCTCTTCTCTCTTCCCTGTGCCGCTCATGGCTGCGAAGCGAGCAAGGGAGAATCCCAAAGGGCTGTGGAAAGAGTCCCTTCCCACCATGAGCAGACAGGGATGTGGACACAGGGCCTGCAGGACTGGATGCTGCTGCCCTGAAGGGCTGGAGCCACATGAAGCTCAAACCATCTCCAATCCATCATCTTCCAGCTCACACAACTGGAGACACAGGTTGGAAAGCCATAGGCAGTTCATGTGTACGTATGTCCTATATCCTGAACGTATACACACCCAGAAAACAGTTTCTTTCTCTATACAATGGTGACCACAAGAAAGAGTTAGACCTTGCTCTTTTCTCCTACTATCTGTGGTGCAGAGGATAGAGATGCTGGGAGGGGTACGGAGAACCGCAGGATCCATTCTTGGGATAAATGTCCTTGTGCAGGGGCAACAGCTAAGGAAGATTTAAGTGTTCTGCATTAAAGAATGAGATAATTGGAAAATTAATAGTGTTTCAGAGAAAATGGATGTGGAGTTTTGTAGCAAATGGCTTCCTTGAAATGACACACTGTAATGAGATCTCATAGTTAAGCATATAAAAATGACTGCTTTGGTTCAGAGCAAAGGTCCACCCAGACAACTATTCTGTCTCCAACACTGGCTACGAGCAGATGGCTAAGGAATAACAAGGACAAGACAATCATATATGACACTTTCTCTTAATATTCAGACTATTTTTAACTAAAAATATTTCCTGAGTCTGTTGCTATCTGTTGAGTGACGCACAATAGATCTCTCTTCCAAGCATTTGTCCAGGCTCTGCATCTTCAGTGTCCTTTGGCAGGGACATCTGTGGGTGAAGGACGACTTCATTTGCTTTCAGCCTCACCAACATCAGCTTCATCTGCTGTCCCTCACCTTCTGTATTGGAAAAGGCAGTGAATAATCAATCCCGCTCCACTCCCTCCCAGCCACTCACGATTCTGCAGACCTTTAGTGTATATCCACTTAAATCATGTTTGCAGGCTGAAGAGTCCTAGCCTGCCTACACAAAGCCCATCTCTGACCTCTGATCCTCCATTGTGCCCTTCTCTGAACCTTTTCTGGCCCCACTACTTCTTTTTTGAGTTCCCTCTTTGTGATGAGGGGGTGAGACCAACACACAGCATTCAAGGATTTATACAACACATTGGACCGTGCATTGACCATGGATTGGACCATTGGACCATACAATGACGTAGCTCTGTTCTCTCTTCTATGTCCCATTTCTTTCCTACCTGCTAACATCTGATTTGCCTGTCCTGCTGGGCACTGAATCGGTGTTTCCATGGTAGTACCTGTCTTAACCCATATTTTCACCCCTGAAGGCTCCTTATTTTATAGCAAAGCCAGGACTGGTTTTCCTTGCATACATCACTTCACATTCACCTACTCCAAATTTCACCTGTCCCTGTATTGCTCAGTCTCTGATCCTTCTGCAGTTCTATATTTAGAATACATAAATGCAAGTAAATTAATGTGCATAAAAATAAAGTTTGCAGGATATGTTTTAAACATGAATTGTTATATGGCTACTGAGTCCAACACTCACAAACAGGGTGGGAGCGGTACCTCTAGGAGAACAGGTATGGAAAGAGCAATAACACACTTCTCTTCACAGTAATTGTGGGGATTAGGCTGTTGAAAGTGAAACTCTTAACACTGAATTTAGTTTGTTTTGTTGATGACAGCAGAGCATTAAACCAGCTGCTGCTTTTTGATGCAGCCATATCTCCTCCCCTCTGCCTCTTTTGAACAAGGTATCGTGGCTCAGGGTTGCATCTTACAGGTCTAATTCTATGGCGAGGATTGGGGTTTTTTCAAGTAAATGCAAAACCGGGAAGAAATAACAACTTGTACAAGCCAGCCAATGCTACTAATAGGACCACAAAATGGATGAAGCAAGTGATCTCAAGCAAGCCACGTGTTCCCATACGGACAGCACTGTCAGCAAGAGGAGAGGATAATCAGAAATGGGAACACTTCCTCCATTCCACTAGCTGTAACCAACTATGGAAATTAAAGTTCCCTCTCAAAGATGTTAACAGTAAAGATGCATAGCAATACCCTGCTCTGGGAAAGTCCTCCTGCAGCACACAGATGGGCCCAGAAATTCCCTGCGGTATCTCCACCAGGCTTTCCTCCCCAAGGTCCTCAGGAAAGAAGGTCAGTGTGCAGCAAGGAAGGAGACTAGACATGACAAGACTGGATTGATGGAGACAGAAGAAGTCAGCTCCCAGCACTGTGGGCGTAACACCAAGCCTATGAGACCCTGGAAGGGAGCTGAACTAGGAGGACAACTACCAAACAGTGCCTCAAACCCAACAGAAATTTGATTGTGAGAATTGGAAGTGAGACAATGAGCCCAGTTCACCAATTAAAGACTACTGGAACTGCTGTTCAGACAAAAAAAATTATACACTGGAGCTATACAGATAATTTTCCTTTTCTTAAGGAAAGTCTATATTCAGTGGTAGAAAATGGGAAGTCTTTCCGTAGTTCTGGACTGAATCTCTGCGGTATTTAGGAGATTGGAGCTGCAGAAAACCAACCTGTCCACTGTTAACTCCAGTTGTGGCACTGGCGGAGTAAATTGTCACCAGTCCCCAAAAGATGCCATCGCAGACTGCTGATTTACCAAGTGTCTGCACAAATGAGCTCTGCAGCATCAAGAGAGAAAGCGCGGGAAGCCTGTGCAAGGAAAACTCGTAACACATTCAGGTCGTCTTTTATCAAACTCTCAGCTGAGGTACCAACAAGCATGGAGATTATGGAGATTTTCAACCCCATGATCAGATTAAAGGTCTACACCACGGAGAGCTGAGAGCGCAGGACTGTTTGTGGTTTGCATATTGTATTTTAAGGTATGTGATGTTTACACTAAGAGTACCCAGAAGAGAGGGCAGTATTGGCCACTGAATTGGAAACATGCAGCTACAGTGGAAAGAGAGCGTGTGAGTATCTGGCGTGTGACAGTTGCACTTGACATTCTACAAACCCCTTTGGTGCTGCAGCTTTGCAAAGAAAAGGGGGGCAGCAAGTTACTCATAAACCACAGCTTCATTTCACACCGGAAAAGTTGTATGCTACAGTCTCAACATTTTTTTTTGTCTCGGTGTGAAACAAAAGTTTGTGATTAAATTTGAAATCTTCATTAAAACTTTCCATTCTTCTTTACAAAAGGGATCCTTCAAAGGTTAACAACAGGAAGAATCGGCAACACTGAAGCAAACACACTCAGGTGTCACTCCCTGAGTTACTGTCACTGATCACTTGAGGGATCAAACAGCACCTGCTCATCATCAGCAACATTGCATCATTGCCTAGCAATGGGAAGTCCTTCTGAAGCACTATGAGGAGGTACCATGGGCAACAGAACAATGGACCTGACAGAGCACGGTCATTTTGATGCTCCTTTTGTGTCTTCAGCTATCACAGCCTAAGTCCCATGTTGTGAGATGTGCTCCTGCTGCCAGTTACACAATACGGTGAAACGTCCATGTGATGTCTGATATTGCTGATACTCAGAAGCTGAAGAGTTTCTTACCACTATGAAAAGGTCACTGAGATCCTTCCACAAAACGACTAAGAAATAAGTCGTATCGGAAACTCAGCATCTCCTCCAGCTCTGATGCCCCAAGCTCCTCTCATTTCCCACGTCTTCTCTGTTAAATGGATGTAAGCAAGCACAGAGAAGATTAATCCTAAACTCACCTCCTGCCAAGCCCCATTCAAAAAAGGCAGACCCTTGTTAGTCTGTCTCTTCACTGCATGACTTCATCTCTTCTCTCCTTGCTCCTGTCGCCTTCTGTTTAATTGTTTGACATTAACTAAATACAGACCTATGCTGGCCTTAGTATATAATGATAAACCTCAGTCACAAGCAACTTAGGTTGGAGTCCACCAACAGTCACAGCCCTGCAACCTTAGCGACAAGTAAAATGAAACTTATAGGTAGGTTTGGGAGAAAAAAAAAATTATCTCCTACTGTCCAACCAACCTGCCTGGTCTCCTGACATCTTTTATACAATGCTCTGCAGAACTAAGCGGTTGTCTGAGTTTTTTCTTCTTCCTTAGTCATATCATAATGGTGGCACTACAACAGAAATTACTAATAAAACATGCAATTAATGCTAGTGTTTCACTGATTTGACTTTGTCCTCAGTTTAACAATGACAAGTCTATTGCAAAATATCATCTAGCGGACAAACTGCCAAACCAGAGCATGCTAAAGTCAAAGAGATTCCTTAATTAATCTGATTAACCACCTACGCCTCCCAGTTTTGGAGTTGGTCATCAGTGTAAAACTTACATATACTGATCTAAATTATTTATACAAGTGTTGATTTTAAATTAGAGCTTTTCCAGGAGATCCTGCTTGTGCCTGGAGCTTTTCATAATCAAATGATTGTCATTGCAACTGTTTTAGTTGTTGTTGTTTGTTACTATGCGAAACAGAAACAGCTTTGTGCTAAGCAGATCTAAATACAGAAGCCAGAAAAAAATGATCCCTGCCCCAGCGAATTTATTATTTAGGAGACATGAGATGAGGGGACAGGAAAGGAGAGGTTTCATCTGATCACACAGAGGTAAGTCCATCGGAGCTACACTTCCCTGGTTCCCTCTCTGGCCAACAAAGTGTGTGCATGCTGAAGAGATGCGTGACAGCCTGCTTGCAGCTATAGCTCTCTGCTGACAATAAGCTTCTGTCTTGCCTTAAAAGGATATATTCATTAGCAGTTTATTGCAGGCAGCAGAAAGGAATAGCTCCCCCTGAAGCCGCCTTCTGTGACTCCCCAGTGTCGCCCTTGCCCAGCACAACGGGCAAACGTCAGAAGAGACAGGGGCTGGTGATATCTTTCATGTAGTGGTGAGTCAGAAAGCGCTTCAGCAGATGAGAGTATGAAGAGAAAAAGGAGACCTCTGAATGGTGACACAGGGTATGAACGTGACAGAGGAAACAGCGTGGAAACCAGCTCAATCCACGAGCCATGAGGACCAATATCAAGGACACCTCTATACCCAGGAGAGGAATCCCCAGGCTCCAGTTTTGTACCCTGGTTGACTGATTCATAATAGAATTTACCATTAATCAGAGGCAACAGAGAAGTAAGATGTCCCTACTAAGAAAGGCAATAGCCCTTCCTGGATGATCCTTTAATCGTATAGGTCCTCCCAGCACATCCATCACCACATCTCTGAGGACGTGCACTACATGCTGTAGTTAAGCATCCACGCTCTACAGCAGAGTGAGAACCTAGTCCTGACAAACACTTGATCCATCCTCATTTGCCAGCATGTTCACTTCCATTTGAATCATACTGAAAAATGGGAATCAGTAATTTTCCTACTTTGGCCTCTAGAGGGTTGTGGTTTTGAAAATGCTTTGAAATTTTATTTTCTGTCACTGAGTTGTAATACTGATGGAAGTGGGTGGCACTCAAACAACAATCCCGATGGACGGCAGGAACGAGCTCACTTCAGCATCTCAGAAAACATGAGACTCAACTGTAGTCATCTACAAGGCAGGCCCGTAGTTTCAGTTTGTTGTCTACATTCCTCCATCAGCCCATGAAGACAGGCACTTCCCAAGAGCAGCTTATCCCATTATAAAGGGAGGATGAATTCTACTTAGGATAAGGAGAATAAACTGCCCACTGAAACCAGAGGGAGCCTACGCAGATAACATCACTTCATGTCTCATCTGGAGATGGCTGGAGTGCATTTAGCTCAAGTCTGACATTCACACTTGCTTGATGGGATTTTGAGATCCAGATCCTTGTCATGTTATTTAACTGATGAAACCTATTTTCTCTTTATTTTGCCAAAATCTGCTCTATTTCAGGTAGACATCACGAGTCTCACAGCCTCATGAAAGTATGAATTTCACACATCTCAGCAGGCCTAACAGCAGTTTTCCTCACTCACCAACATGCTTTGATGCCAAATGAAATAAACCCAGTTCCTAAACCATTTTCCATAACTCATCTCTACGTAGCAGCCACAATAGCAACGGTATCAAAGTCAGCAGCACCTGGGTTCTGACATGCCCAGGAAAAGGGGGCTTTCTTTGCAAAGGAATAATAGAAAAAGATCTCACACAGAAAAATAATCAGCAGGAAAGCCAGGAAGTGACAACTAAAGAAATAAACAATACAGTAGCCCACCGCCTCGCAGTCTGGTGAAACTGTTGCTAATGTATGTGCAAAGCTCCAGGAAGCATCACCCATATCCTGCAAGTGGTCACCTGGAGGCAGCAATAAGGGCCCTCCCTGTTGAGGCATGCAAGAGTGTTTTTGGCAGGGCGGAAGCCCCTGTGGTTAGAGAAGAAAACCACAAGAGGTTAAGAAAAAAAAAAAAAAAAAGGCATATCCCTGGGGCATGGGGCTTTCTCAGTGGGTTTCAGATCACAGACCACCTGCCTTGCACAAAGCCACTTCTGCAGAGCAATAGCAAAGAGAACAATCGAACACCTGAAGAACTCAGCTGTGTGCCAGCAATGCATGCAGAGACAAAAAATACGCATGGATGTATGCCATGAAACTCCCCTGTCTTGCTTGCTGAGTAATAAAATACGGCGTGCTCTGCCATCTGCACGAGACCCCTTGAGTGCACACAAGTGAAGGCAGCAGAATCCCTGCCAAGAAACGCAACCTGGGGCCTGCAGCCAAAGCATGGGGCTTGTCCATGACTTCTGCAGAGCTGGAGCTGCTGTGAACCCTGGACAGCTAGGAGACAGCAGGCTGCGGTGGCTGATCCAACCTCAGGCACAAGCATCATCAGTCTGAATCTCTAGGGAAGTCATCAAGGCAAAATCCTTGAGGCACCGTTAAGAATCAATAACAATAAATGAGCCCAAATTCTGGATTAGAATTGAATTTCTTCAGAAATCTATTTTTTTTCCCTTTCATTTTGCTGCAGATGCCGAACACCATCTCTTTACCCAAGAGGGTCCTGATGACATCACATCCTTTCGAAAAAGCGAATGCAGCCTCCCAAGTCAAGCGAGAAAGACCATCTCGGCTCCGCCGCACCATCCCTGAGGACAGCCACCCCTCTAGGAGAAGATGGCTGGGTCTCCTGCACTAGTCCTTCTGCTCGCTCTGGGGCTCTGTGAGTATGGACACAGGGTTGTGTATCACCTTCACCAGGAGGGGCAAGTAAACCCCTTCCACTGAACCCAAGAAATTGGACTAAATAGTTAAACAAAAAATAAAAAGCAAACCAAAAAGGCTGACTTTGAGGTTTGCTCAGTAATTGTGGAGGTAAAGGTGGCCTCACCTCAGCCAGAGGGGTGGCTGCAGCACCATGGGCACCGGTAAGGAAGCCTGGTCAGAGAAGTGGTTCTGGAGGGGAGGGGGAAGGGGAAAAAAGGGGATTTAGCAATCTGTTTTTAAGAAGTCACTTCAGATAAGCTGGGAAGGGGTTACCATCCCTGAGAAGGCTGCTGAAAGGGCAGCCACCTGTCTTTAAAGCCCGAGTAGCTGATTGCTGAGCACCCTCCACGCACGATCTCAGCAAGGACTCCAATACAACCTTCAAGTCATCCAGCCAGCATGGTCATCCCTTTCCATTTGATCTCGCACCCAGCGGGCAGGGAACAAGGTTGGCCCGGAGTGGATGTGGCTCTTCCTGAGGGTTTACCACAAGGATTTCTCTCCCGCAGGCTGCCCTAGGATCTGGGGCCAGATGTATGAGATGACAGTCAGGTTTCGCGACAGAAGAAACACACACCCCAGGGTGGGACAGCGGCTGGAGCTGGAGTGTCTGACTGGCAAGGAGGACAGTGGCGCATTCTGGGTCCGCCAGGACAAAGGTGGGACCCTTCATTTCATCGTCTTCATCTCTTCCATGTCCCGGTCCACCTTCGAGGGGAACAAGAGGACATCCACACGCTTTGAGGCGAGCAAAGACAGCAGGTTCTACCGGTTGGTAGTGAATTCTTTCATGCCACAGGACGAGGGGAACTATTTCTGCCTCATGAACAGCAACCAAGTGCTGTACTTCAGCCCTGGACAGCCTGTCTTCTTTCCAGGTCAGCAACACCTCCACCCAACCTTGCTTAGGTTTGCCAAAATGCCCAGCACCTCCTGCCCATGTCTTTTTTAATCAGTCGCCCACAAATCTCCCACAAACCCCATTTTCCCTGCTTGCTTGTCCAAGGCATCTTGTGACCAAGGCACTGGTCCTCCTGCCAGAGGCTCCCTGCTTGCCATCTCTTCTTGTGGTATCGCTCCTGCCTGAAGGCAAAGACAATCGGGCAGACCCAGCATCAGCTCTCCATCCCTGCTTCTCCATCCCATTCATGGCTCTGAATGGATAAGACTAAAGCAAAGTCCACCACCACTCCCTCCTTCCTTGCCACACATATTTCCCAAAAGTCCTACCAACCTCAAGGTACTCATGCTTTCTGAAGGTGGTGGCAGAATACAAGAAATGGGGAGCTTGCAGCTCCTTATTGGGTCTTGGGAGACCCTCCTTGAGGAAGTCACCATCCAAAATGGGCTCTATGAAGTCCCCCTGGACCCGAGCCCTACGCTGACCACAGGAGCAGCCATGCCCTGGAAGGGGTGGGAGAGCAGAAGGGCAGGAGAGAGCTATTTTATTGTACTTCTCTGTATGTGGCATTCATCCATTTTCACTTATAGTCACCACCACAGCGGCACCCACTGCACCCGCCACCCAGCGTAGCATCACCGAAAAGGACCCCTGCCCGACGACCCTGGATCCAGGTAGCCCAGATGCAGGGAGGGAGAGGGGAAGAGCTGGGCTTTGGTCCACTGATACCAAGGGGGACCCTGCAAGTATTTTGGGACGGGAGGAGAGGGAAAATCCTTAGAGCTTTATCGGAGTTGGGTAACTGGGTACATGCAGCTGGGAGGGTTAAACCCCAACATTCTATCCCATGTAGGAAAGGCTAAGGATGACTTAAAAAGCATGAGGATGTCTCACGACTGGGTACATTGGGAAGAGGTGGAGGGAGGGCAGAGCCTTGGGGGCTGGTGCTGGTTTTAGCCTTGGCAGGGGCCACAAGAAAACTTTTGGCTACATGTCCTCCCCCAAGTCCTCAGGAAAATGCCAAGAGCAGCAGCACTAACAAACACTCATCACTAGGGATGACACCCATGCTGCACTTGTGGACATCCCTGGTACCCATCTCTGCCTTTGCAGGTGAGGGGAAGCCCTCTGCTTCATCGCCAGCCTTAGTGAATGCCAGGCAGGTCCCTTGGCTCTACCACAGCTGGTCGTAACACCAGCTGTGAGCAACTGGTAGACCTTTCCTGTTCTCTATTCCTGCAGAGACCAGCAAAGAGAAAGTGCTGAATTTCTTCTGTGACATGTTCATCTGGGTTCCCTTGGCAGGCGCCTGCGTCCTGCTCCTCATGGCCCTGGCCATCACCATCATCCTGTGTCAACGTAAGAGTCACCCATAACCCCCCATAGATATTCCTCTAGCCTGAAACTGCAGCCCTGTCCTTCAGGGGAATGGATATTCTAGCCAACCCCTTTACACAGACATCAGATAACCAGGATACAGTCAGCACAAGAGAAGGACCACTGTAAAAATCAATGTCTGTATTTTCCTCATCAGTAGCCTTAGGCTGAGAAATAATTATCACCTTCTTCACTGCAAGGAAGAAAAACAGATTATAAATAGAGAAAACTTACTCTATCAAACTGTATTGGCTCTACCATCCTTAAATCGGTGTATCAGAGGGTAAATATCAGAACCTGAAACACTTCTTTGACAAAATAGGGTAAACATGCCCCTGCACGGGGCTTACAGATTCAAATGCTGAGACAGCTTGAGCTGTAACCAAACGAGCAACTTGATTCACAGGTGCAGAGACTGCTACGGCTAAAGCAGCAATGCAAGATCTCTCGGTAGGCAAAAGTCCTTTGGCGAAATTTCATGTCTGAAATGTCTTTAAATTACCCTGAGCAAGCATTGAGTGCAAATATGTTTAAATCAATTTAACGCTCACTGAAATCAGTTTAACTTTCTGATACCCCCAGAAGTTACACCTATTTCATTAAACTCTCTCAGCTCATTTGTCTGGAACATCAAAGTGTTTTGCTGCTGAATTAACCTAACTAGATCCTCGCTGACCCCACAGCCTGGAGCCGATGTGAGATGAATATACCAGCTGACCCAGTTAAAAAAAAAGTACAATTTTTCAGCATCCTTCAGCCCTGAAAAATACTAATAGGCATGGTCTGCAGCGATAGGAAGGAATACATGAAAAAAACACTGATGAGTCACAGCTAAAAGTCATTCTTCTTGAGGGAAATAGCTGATGATGCAGCAGAGCACCAAATTCCCTCTAAAGTCACCAGGAGCTCTCCATATGCACTGGGATTCCCCAGTGACCTGCAACATCGTTAACCTACAAATGTCACTCAATGATTTATTTCGGTCTTTTAACACTGTGAATTATCAGTGAAAGGCCATTAGCTGCAATTAATTTCTGCAGCAGGCAGCCCAAGCCCTCAGGGACAGATTTTTACCTTGTGCTAAAAATTAATGGCTGGATGTTGTATTTTGCCGAATACATCCCAAAGTAATGACATAGAGGCTAAAATGGGGAAGACTATCATTCAGTTTGGTTGTACCATTGCCACTCACCTGTTGTAGAAACTAATTGCTGCCAATGGATTTTCAGAACATGCCAAAGTCACTGGAGACACCAAAAAATAAAATTGAAAATTTCAAAAAAATTCACCATCTGTGTTCCCAGGCTGACCCTGCTACTGTTACTCATGTGAAAATTTAATTCATGAAAATACTGAAGTGGACTGCTGGGGGAATGTGAGCTGCAGCACCGCTCACTTGCATGGCTTTCCTCCAAAATAAGCTTGGTTTATCCGTTGTTAGTCTTACAGACAGCAAGCTGCTAGGGAATGCCAGCCCTGCCTTGCTGTAGTGTTTCTGAACAGGGCTGTGACTTGGTCTCTTTGAACTAAAACCTTTTCTTTTTTTATTTTAGAAACCAGAAGACGAAGATGCAGATGCAAAAGGTTAGTAAGTGACAGGTGTTGACATATTTCTCTCAAACTCAGCAGCATCTCACCCTCAAGTGATAAAGCAGGCAGGTGCCAAAAAGCGATCTAAAAATTCTTCATCCAATATATAGTGCATGGGAGGGGACTGTGTAATGAATTAAGGGCAAAAAGAGAGATAAGATTCTCTTCTCCTATGTTTTTGTTTTGGTTTTTTTTTGTTTTTTGGTTTTTGTTTTTTTTTTTTAATATTAAGCAATTCAAATCACTGAGCACTGACACTGTAGTAGATACTAAATGGAAAGACAAGAGGTGTTTGTGCATCACCCCATGTTCATAACTTTCATCCCATTTGAGTGCTCCCAATGCACTACTCCAACTTGAGCCTGGTGGTGACCACGTATTTGATCCCTTCCCCTCCCCAAACTGTTCATTTGATTTCATCACTGGATCTTCAGGTTGTGCCCATGGATTAGAGGCCAGTTATTACATCCCAAATCCTCCTCTGCACAATTTTGGACCAACCTGTTTCCTCAACAGGCACTAAGTAACAGTAGGAGAATGGCTGATGCAGCCTTCGATGACTTTCCCGAGAAACAGCAAAGCAGACATATATAGCTTTACAGTTAACCTGCTTTCTAGGGCAGACAGGAATCCTTTTTTTAATGCTTTCCCTCCTGCCTCCCCAACCCACTCATCATCCTGAGTCACCAGGAAAACACTATCGGCATAAGAATCGCAATGTGCCGGTTTAGAACAAGAAATCCTTTTGCCTGCCAGTAACACGCATTTTGCTTCTGCCAATCAACCTGCCTGCGGCCGGCTTCTCCACCTCGCCTGCGCTGCAGAAAACCACTTCTGCAGTTCTGCAAGCCTTGTGCTCAGAGTGCACTCTAGGCCTTGTGGCAAGAGAGTGCACTAGCACAAAAATCCCCGCTCCGGCTCCAGCCAGGCCAGCGCTGGGCTAGCACTTGGAAAAGCTGGGTGGCAAGGAAGTTTGGAACAGTATTGCCATACCTCTGGAGCCTTATTCTTTGCAAGTCAAGCATCTTTTAAGTAAGATAAATTCATGTTCCTTGTTATACATCCATGGGTTTCATAGTAAAAAAGGTAATAGTTCTTCAGTTGTCCAAAGCAATATGATCACTCAGAAAGAACCTCCCTCCTCCTACAATTAACAGAAAATGGATTCCTACAATTTATTTTTTTTAAAGGCAGAACACATCAGAAATCAGTGCCTGAATAATAATAATGATTAAGGGAAGAGGCACCAAGTGGCAATGCCTTCTGCCCCTTGGGCGCAATCTTTCTCTGTGTATGTCAGAATATAGCTGCCCCCACAGACCTGCGTTTTCTTTTGCCCATCAACCTGTCAGTTTTTACAATGGATATTTGTTATACTCTTCTGATCCTCGCCTGGCTTTCCAACAGCTAAAGGATAACGAAGAGCTCTTCTTGCAGCCTTGTTTAGGACGATGCTTGCGTTCTTCACTTATCTCAATCCCTGTTGCCAACCCTGTGCAAAGATGTTCTGTCCCTAAGGAGAACAACACGCTGCAGAGCTCTTCAATTTTGCACTGATGGAGCAGTTGGGTTACAAGTGCCTCAGGAAATCATCTCATCAAGGACAGCTTTCCTTCGGCAGCGTTCTGGTTTAAGCAACTGTAACATATTTAAGCTGTTATTTAGAGAGGAAATTGCTGCTGCTCTGAGCAGTTCCCACTTATTGAAATGAAGCTCTTTGGAAGTTAATAGTGCAATTCACCCAATTAAAGAGCACCTCAGGATCTGGCCTGGGATTCTTGCTGGCAGCTGAAGGATTCATTTTCCACCACAAATTTATCTTTAGTGAAAATGGGTGCCAAATCTCCAACTCATTAAATCAGCATAAAACTATCAGTTGCTCGAGATCAGTAACTTCCATCATTTTGGGAACATGCTGGTAGTCTAGAAAGCCCCCTTTTAAACTTCTCTGCAGGAAACTGGCTTGCAACAAGAAAAAGTCCTAATAAACTTGTAACAGCTTCCCCATCTCCAAAAAAGCCCCGAGCTCTTCTTCCTGTTTCAGCTCCGAGCACTTCTGAGTGTGGAGAAAGGCTTGATGAGGACAGAAGTGTGCCGAAGTCAGAGGCAAATTAAAAAAAAAAACATTTTTTTTTAATTAGCATAACAATTGATTAGCAGTGTATCTTAAGAAAGGGGATTTAGGAACACTTTGCAGCCTGCTCTTCGAGGTCCTCAGCTGCAGACCAAGGCTAAATGAGCTGATCAGCAGCCATACATTAATTGCCTTCTTGTTCCTTTTACATTGAAGTAAATCAAAACCTTTTCTCTCTCTAGACCTGCAAATGGGAAGCCCAATGCGAAACCCAGCACACCAAACCGACACGTGTAAGCATCTGCACCTTCTGGCTTCTGGATCATCCTCTGGGAGCTGTCACTGCATAAGTCCATCACCTACATTATCTATACTGCTACTACTTCTCATGCACTCTGCCTTAACAAATTTGAAAAGACAGGACGGAGCAGACAAACAGACAGCAAGCAGGCACTTTTTCTGTGAACTGCATGCTAAAGCACAACTCCTTCCAAAACCTGAGTTTTTTCAAATTAATTCCCAAGGCCAAATGCCACCTCTATTCCCAATGACAGGGCTCTGTGGTTCAGGCAAAAGAAGCAGGTCAGTCCCAATGCTGACACGTATTGGTGATAAGCTGATAAGAAGTAAGGATGTTAGCCAGATCTTTCCTCAAGACTATGTAATTCTTTCTAAAATGCAGCTAAAAGTTGAATTTGCTACCAGATTACTTAGAAATAAAAGCCCTCACTTAACAGACCCTCTTTTTGTGGTGCCACGGATCTCCTAGGAGTTTCACTGTTTCATCGAACACAAGGCTGCACTACTAAGAAGGTAAATACTGATTAAAGGGGCTTACTTTTAAAGTTTTTACAACCCTGGGGGCTAAGGTTTACTGTTTCCCTCTGCTATTCTTGTTCTGCTGCTAGCCCCACTTCCACCAATTTCAGCAATTTTGCCTGAGCAAGGAAGGTGGGATTTTCTTTCTTTCTGGAAGAAATGCTTGAGTAGTTTTAAAAAAAAAAAAAAAAAGTGTCTTTGTCACTTGCTTAGGTTAAGCAGGACCTTTTAGCCTATCTTCTTGGGACATGTATATTGACTACAATAAGTTCTGTTTTTTCAGCTCTGCATTTGATGTAAATATTTCCTTACTACACTTGCACATCAAGAACTGAGAAAAAAAAATAAAACTATGTTTTTAGACAGACTCAGTAATGTTTATTTCTTTGTTCAGGTCCTATCCTCAAAAAAGCTAAAATCCTTCACGAAAATAATAAATGAGAGTTTGAGGAAGCCTCGGGTAAGGGAGAAGACAGTGATTTACATACCAGCCTGAGCTTTAGGATGCCAGAGTTCAGCTTTCCAGCTTACCACTGCCTAAAATGATCTAAAATTATTTTCCCAGGGGCTTGCAAGATGGGCCCCGTAACACTCCCCCATTGCAGGGGAGTGAGAAAGTGGATGAGATAAAGACTCTGAGGGTACTTAGGTATTCTTGCCAAGGGGCTGATAAAAACCTGGGAAAAAAAGAATGAAAGAAAGCCTTTGCTAGTCTCTGTCTCTGCAAACAAACTGGGAAGGAGAGAAATTCAGAGCGAAACAAAGTTCTTCCAAACTTAGTTTTTTGTAATTCTTTAAAAAAAAAAAAATAATTAGGGACTAGAGAAGTGTATCTAAACAACAGCAGGCAATACTGAATGACAACCACATGTATCTACGCACACTATAAAGAAAAAATTAACAGAAAAGCCTTCACATTGAAATGTCTGTGAATTCACAGACATTAAGAAACACTAAGACACATCCAATCTATTAAGGGTGGCCTCGTTCAAACCCCAGGTGCCAAGCTGCAGAGAAGCGAGGGTCTCGCCGCACCTGTGGTGCCAGACTGCCCCATCACAGCCTCATCACCAACATGCAGCTGCGTTTTGACACCACCACAAAGCAGATCTACTCACCAACCTGTTTTGAGGCACACCAAGTCCAACTTTTAGCCCCATTTTAATATGTTATGGTAACCTAAATCAGTTTGATCTCATCCTACAATCAGCTGTAACCATGAAGGTGAAAACTCATACCTTTTCTCTCTCTCCTGTGAGCATCAATTTTATTATTAACTTGTCCTGGAGTCTCTTGTTGACTTAGTTTGAGCTAAAAGTTTTCACTTATAAAGCCTTAACTCATAAACCATTTCTGCAAAACAGTTTACAAGAGGTAGGAACATCACTACGTCACTGGTAGCATTCTCTACAGCTCTTTCCTTGCCATTCTCAATCATTTTATCCTCGGTTTTCACATAACACTAGAGCTTTGGTCTACATCATACCACGTTCCTGTAAGCCAGGCTGTCAGACAATGCTCCTCCTGATCTGGTACTAACCCCCAAACCTAAATCCCCTTCCAACAGATTGTCTCCACACTTCCACAGTGACCTTCCAGCTCTTTTAAATGGCTTTGTAGAAAGAAGGTAAAATGATCTGACTGCATGCATCTGTTGTGTTTTCCCCCCACAAAACACCACATATTATACATGGGAAGCATTTCCTTGAAAATGCATTTTCTCTAGCACAGTAGTTGAATGTGGCATGTGACACATACCAAGATTAAACATCGTTTTAAACATTAAACAGAAAAGCTAGCAGAAGCATTTTTCTGTATTTTGCACCCTATAAACTATACTATTCTTTCAAATGAAATTATTACTTCATGATCCACAGGTTAAATATTTATTTCTAGTTCTACTGCTATGGGAGCCTACAGAGGTCAATCCTGCAGTGTAAAACAGGATATGGGTATTTAAAAATCAAAAAGCGTTTCAATAAGATGAACACATGTACAACAAATTCCTCACTAGAGAAACTGCATGAAATCCTAATGCAGGATAAACAGAGCAAAATAATACCCTAAGCAATGTAAAATACATATATTTGGGCATTACTAACTACTGACGTTACTAATAGCAAAGCTCCACTGTGCAGTGCCACACTGAGACCCCCGATCCCACAGCAAGATCGATGCATCCAAAGCCCTCCCGACATCACAGATGGAGGTAGTGAAGAACTGGAAGGAGTGTATGTCTGGGTTTTGGGTTGGGGTTGTTTTGGCGTTTTTTTNTTTTTTTTTTGCCCCCCCCCCCCGTAGTCTTCATTTGCACAGGAAATCAACATCTAGAGGAAAAAAAAAATTACAACACTGACAGTTGTAATTACCCGCCTAAATACAGTACAGAATCCACTGCACAGTGGGGGCTACCAGTTTTTGACCTCTACTTCAGAATCACAGAACATCATTGATCTCTTTTAACTCCAATGCCAAACTCAGGAGGCACTGGGATGGCTCGTCTCCCTCTATGCACTCTTCATGCTGAACCTCTAACCTGCATTCTGCAGGCCACAGGTCACATAGTGCCCCAGGGTACGTTTTGCTCAGAACAGTCCTCAGGACCCGGCAATCCAGGCATCACAATCCCAGATAAATACTGACCATCGTGCAACTTCCTACAGCAACTTGTATCTACCAGTTCAAGCTCTGGTTCCACAGCCAGATGTCTTAAAAGAAACCAAAGAGGAAACCTCATCCTTGAAGATAATCAGAGACTTCGTTCATAAATTCATGAACCTAGCAAGTTCCCAGCAGTTTCAATACCCCAAAGAAAGGACTTTGATAGCAATATTGCTGTCTGTATAGCACATTCCCTCTTTAGAGGGTATGTTTCACATAAAAGAAAGCCCAGTTAACAGACACATTACAAATTCTCCTGCCTGCCAATTTCTGGACAAAGTCATCGCAGCTGTAAGCTATGAGGGCATGGCTTTTTACTGGGTATAATCAAGCTATTAAAAATACATGACTGTTCACTGAAGTCTATTAGTAGCTTTCAGCTTCTTCCTTGCTATCAGTCAGGCATCATCTTCAATTCTTTATATTCACTCGTGTCCTTGCATCTCTTTAGAACATAGATCTTGCTGGCCTCATTTTGGTTCTTAGATCTGTAGGTGACCGAAGGGGCGCATCACTCAAACCGCACATTAAGCTTGGCTGCAAACTGCATATAAAGTATCCGTAGAAATATTATCCCTCTGTACCACTGTAACAGATATCATGAGTTAGCACAAACCTATTAAGGAATTAATTTTAAAAGCATATCCAACTCTCCACCTGTAGACTTTCTGTGAGATACTACAAGTACATGTTCATGGACTGTTGTCCACCTCGGGATACCCAGGGGTAAAACTTGTTCATCTGCCTCTTCTCACATGGGCTTTTCTATTTGTGAACCACTGCGATTTAAACATGTTTTCAAAATACATCAGTTACACTGGACTGAACTGCTGTGATCCAGCATTTGCTACACAACCAGCAAAATCATCTCTGCAGAAGGTCAGAAGGCTGAGGGAACAAGAGGAGGCAGCTTGGAGCATGCACTCTTCTTTAGTCACTACCCCGCGTTTCATGTTGAATACCCCCAAAAGGAGGAACACCTCATGGGCAGACACACCCATGAGAAGTTTGCTTCAAACCACCAGACTGACTTCACCAAGGAACCCTCCAGCAGAGGGGGTGATGCAGCACAGCTCTCCAAAGCAAGAATGAGCTTCCCTCCACGCAGTCCCATGATGAGTTCATCTTCCAGTTCAGATAGCCAGCACTGCGTCTCAGATTTAAACCTACAGCCTAAGAAGGCCTGTTAAGTTTTCTGTTTACACGTACAGCTGAGGAACAATAGTCTTTATCATCAGCTTAATAAGACATGAATTTTCTTCACAAGACAAACATGTACCTTTGCATCCCTACTAATAAGCTACCGATAGAAGGCAAAACCCAAACCACATCTTTTGCACCAAAACCTTAACAACCAGATGCAAATATCAGTGCAGCAGTGAGAAGGGAAGGAGCTGAGAGCAACTCCAGCCCTGCTATAGAGATGAATGACTAACACAGCAGCAAGTTAGAAGGCACGTAGATGCCTCTAGCAAATCAAGCAAGTTTGGAGCAAAGTGGCCGAGTTTGTGGTTGAGTAGCAATGACTGGGCAAGAAGCCTGGACTGCTGCTTGCACCAACAGAGGAGGACTGGCTGAGCTGGAGTCTGGAGAAGCAGCTCAAGGGTGCTTGTTTCTCCACGCAGGAAGCTGTTGTCAGACAGGCCCCACAGATCTGACAGCTTTTTGCTAACAGGAGGTTCTAGGTTACATGGTGAGGCAACTGCACTGGGTGCAGAAGCAAAGGCTGGAAGCTGTTACAGGTTAATATGAGGCAAGTAAGAGTCTAAGATACAGAATGACTTTCAAAGAGAAGTAGAAGGAATAAATTTGCTCAGAGGTTGAGGGTTACCTAATTGCTGAGTTGCTCAAAACTCTCAGAAGCTGATGGGTTAAAGGCAAACAACCTAGGAGTTAACACTTAATGGTGGAAACAGTAAGAGCTGATTTACAATTTAAGCATAACCTCAACTAATAAAGAAAAAAAGGGTACAAGATAGTCAGTGAAAGCCCTATGAAGCCGAGGGAGGCATCAGATGCCCCCATAACATACAGCATGCAGAATTTGTTGCCTTTGTTAGACACCTGCTTCTCCCCCATCCAGTGCCTCACTTTGAAATATTTTCCGAGTGATAAAGGATTTTGAGGAGTTAAATAAGCTCCAGATAAGTAATACAGCCAAGATGACCCCAGAAGAGCCAGTAACTGGACTGGCCAGTTAAAAATAACTTTGTCTGTATTTGACAGACAACCTGTCACAGTGAAGGCACCTAAGCACAACCCAGGCTCCTCAGACTAATGCTGTGGTGCGTGTTGTACAAGTGCTTGGAAGCCACCCCACAGAAACTATACCCTTGTTGCTGTTTCTGCAGCATTCAAGACAGAAAAGCAGAATAAGGTGAGGAAAGAGTTACAGAAATCTCTGGGAGAACAGTAAATAGTGAAACATGACTTTCCTGTAACAAGGTTTCTTCCTTCTGATTCATCTGAAATCAAATCTGTCTGACATGCAGGGTCAGCATGACCTATCCATCACTGGATTCCCACCCTGAGCTGTGCTGAACAAATTGGTAAGTACAATTTTTGTCATGGGAAAACTATCGCATCTGCTTGTGCTCCACGTTCCTGGAAACCTCCTGTGTAATTTAGAAACCTTGGAAAATACTGGAATTTACTCTCAGTTCTGAGAGGGGAAAAACTGTTAGTCAAAATAGCTGTGTTTGTATATTTAGTTCCTCCCTCCACATGCAAATGTTTCATGGATGATGCTTAAGAGTTGAACAGAGACACTATTTGCATCTTCCCCATCCCTTTGTTTCTTTAGCCAAAGTAAAGGAAAACTCACAGCAATAACTTGACACTTAGTAAGAAGGAAGAAACCAATAGCAGTGTCACTAAGTCTGAAAACAAACACGAGGTAGAGGAAATGCAGGAGAAAAGAGGATATCCATTTCCAAGGCTAAATTCAGGTAAGCTTTGCTCACTCCAGTCCAGGTCACAGCACACACCAGCTTCAGCACTGAGTCTTTGTTCCAGTCAGCACTGGAACTGTGCTATTCGGCTACATTTGAAATAACCCTCTAGAATGTGAAAAATTCTTAGTTCTAAATAGGACCTGGGGATTTTGCATTTGAATCCACAGATACAGCCATCCTGTAGAAATTACTACAGGTCAGTGTGATCTGAAAACACCAGTTCCTGCATATAAACCCAGCAGGATTCAATAAGAACTTACAGTACGATGTAAACAACTCCAGTTTCTGTATTTCCCTATAAGACTCCTAATTTAATACAAACATGAAGTCATAAAGGAATATTAAGTCACTCTTCTCTCACATATATACACTTTTGGTTTACCACTCCTCCTTTATATATATTAGGGCTTGAATTAAATCAGAATAGTAATGTAACACTACATTACAGCTTTACTCACTACAGATCATTGCTACCACTCATTTTTTTTTTTGCCTTCTGTTCTCAAAGTGCCTTTCTCTATACTGCAGTTTCCTATTCACAAAAGGAAAAGTGCAAGCATTGGGATGGATTAAGGAGCATGAATTTCTCCCCCCTAAAGATAAATCAACCTCTGCAGCGACAGGCACAGAAAAAAAAAAACCAAAAAACAAACACACACAAAACAGTATCTTGCAGCAGGCAAACAAATCTTGCAAGGAAAATCAAACCCAAACTTACTGTGTTAAACTTGGCAACTTGGCTCTGAGTAGTCACAAATAACTTCAATCTTAAATTTTAGCAGGAGCCATCCTGTAAAATGTTAGGAAGAAAATATGAAAGCAACAGGATGGAGACACGTCTAATTTAACAGGGATCAAAGGTTCTAACTCATTACTTGTAACATGCAGCTTTCACTGCAGCTTCTACACACATTAATTAACCTGACTTACAGATAGAAGACTGAAATCAATACAGCATTTCAGTAGAGAAACACTGATTTTTAGCAGGGAAGATTTGTTTTTCAGCCATGTATACTTGCAATGCGTAGTGCTGAAGTCACGGCAGGAAAAGACTTTCCTCAATTCAAAAATACTTCACAGAGCAGCTGATCATCAAGAGTACTAACAGGAGGCGAGGACATGAGCTTTGTGTTAATGACAGTCATAGTACTACAAAAATGATCAATACCTTTTGAAATCAAAAAGGCTGTGTACTATTTTCATTTCCTACCATCTGTTTTTAAGGTTTGATTATGTTTTATACGACAGATCAGACTTGAAACCCCATAAGAACATATCACAATAGATATCCTATTTAAGATATTTACTAAAACTCAAACTCTATTAATAGTTAACATAATATGTCTATTAATAGAGACAGAAATAACACTACTAACAAGCCACTGCTATGGAAATCATATTTATAACCATCCATTGCTTTCAGAGCACCTATAAGCTAAACCTTTTATATAAGCATGGTCAAAAGTTTCTTGGCTTAAGGCCCATCTACATTACTAGCTGGTGCACTTGTTGCCGCAGAGCTGCTGTTCTGACACCCTTTGCAAAGGAAGGGGGAAGCACCAGTTGCAAGTCCAATGCAGTATGCAGAAGTGACACAGTGATCTCGATACAGACCGAGATGCTGAGTCTCTGTACTCTCATTATGCAGCAGTCTCATTAAAAGGCACTTGCTGCATAAAGGGACTAGTTAGAAGGCTTTACAGTCTGGTCCAAAAGTATAATAGAGACAGATCTCAGATAACGCTGAGGCTTTAAAATCAAATACTTTTTTTACTGTGGATATTCCCAAACCCTGCTAGAGAAAATGTATGCGTATCAGCTGCTAACTGTATTTTAAGCATGAAAGCCTCAGAGTATTATTCACTGTTCCCCATGCAAGCACTTTCTCTAGTTACCAGAAGCGTTATCAGGTAGTAGTAGAAGGTAACTTGCATCACCTCAAAGGGCAAACTGGATAGCTTTAACAACCAAAATGCAGATGTGTTTCACAAACGCCCAGCACAATATCCCATTACTATAAGCACATAAGCATTCTATAATAAACTGCTAGCATCATCTATTGGTGGAGCTTCAAAACTGCAAGCAATTATTTTTAAGTAAACATACAGACAGCTAGGAAAAGAATTGCAATTATCTGCCAAAAACAGCAGTGGATCTATAATATGCACTATTTAAAAAGGAAAACCGCACCGCTCTGTTAAAGACATTCAAGTATGTAAGTTGAATTGGCAGTCTGCTGCCATTTAGTAATAGCACCATTTTTGTACTCTAAGCAATTGTATCAGAGGCACAATCAACACTAACCCATGTTCACACCAATGCCAAAATACCAGTAGTGTAATAGAGAAAGAGATGCAGCACTTACAGTTCAGGGTGGCTTGGGGTTTTTTTGTGTGGTGGGGTTTGGTTTTTTTTTTGTTATTATTACTTTTAAATAGTCCATATGCCATTTCATTTAAGTCCAAAGCATTAAGCAATTCCACTCAAAAGAAAATATTAAAAGCAATCTCAGTACGACTAGGAAACCTACATTGAAAATAATATCCTCACCCGTTTATTGTTGATTTTACCACTTGGTAACGCGGTTGTTTTGAACTCAGTGTGAATACAATTTAAGTTTTGCAGAAAATCACACACCTGTATTTTTCACATGTATCAAACACATTTAAAATTTAAAATTTGTGTGCCTTGACTTGCTCCTCTTAATGTCTCTTTAGGGATGTCCATTGTCACTGATCCAATAGAGTCCAACTCAGTCTCTCAAGTCAGGTGACATACAAATTCAAAAGGTGTAGATTTCTCAAAGACGGTCTTCTCTGTAGTGCATTGTGCTAGTGCATTCAACCAGTGTGTCAATATTCAACCATATAAGCTTGGGTTGTTTGGTTGTTGTTGGTGGTTTTTTTGTTGGTGTTTTTTTTGTTTTTTTTTTTTTTTTTTTTTTTTTTTTTAACTACACAATACAGAAATATAATTTTACATGTAGCTTTGCATGCCTTATGGCTGCTTGCCCTACTATAGGACAGTGCAATAAATACAAATATATGCACACTAGAAAAGATTTAACTGCCATGATCTACATCTCATTTATGAGTACAAATTTACCTAGTCAACAATATGACAAATTTAGCAGAAAAGGTGGCAATGGCAGTAATATTCTACTACAAAAACAAGGCTAGAAGCAAAGTGTTCTCAAGCTACAGAAAATTTGCTACCTCCTAATATATGATGTAGGGCCCAGTTCCGCCAAGTGCAGTCGTGATCAGTAGATTGCATCAGAACATGCTTTTCCCCATTTAACAATGAATACTTCTACAGTTTATTTGGTTTTGATAACTGTTTATAAATAGCACACTATAATGACTATTAAACTATACAGCAACATGACATTTATAGCCTAATCCTGAATACAAAGTTCAAAGAACATGACTACAAAGGCCAGAGAGCAAATGTCATCAACTAAAAGCATTTCCACTTCAGAATTTATTGAATGTTCTCTTACACAAACACTTCTCGATCGTGAAATCAAAGGAATAGGATTTCCTATTCCCTCTCTGCTCCAGTAGTAATTTAGCCACACATCACCCTTATAAATTAGTGATGGATTTTAACAGGTAGCCCCTTGGGGCTATATATTTTATATACTTTATATATATGCACATTTACTTTGAATTCTATGTAAAAGTTGAAAAATGTTTGAAAGAAAAACTCAGAATATATCACAGCTTTTTCAGCGAAAAAAATACAAATTAGTTTTATAACCACTATTCAATTTATCAAACTTTTTTTTTCCTGAAGTATTTACCTTTAATTATGTACACATTACAGGAAATAAAACTTTTTCCACAAACATTCTCTAAGGTGACAGTTATCAACAGAATGACAGAATAATAGCAGGAATAATATGAAACCAATTGGGGTGATAAATTTCTGCTTTTAAAAAGTAAAAAGTCACCGTATAATTAAGTACAAAAACCCGCATTGAATGACAACTGCTGGTGTAGTAACTTGATCAGGTATGGAGACCAAGAGTATAGTAAAGCCCTATGGTAATAATATTTCTGTAGCATTTCCACTTGGTATGTATATACTAAATGTTGGCAAAGTTTCTGTAGCATTAGCTTATACAAACACGGGAGTCCTCAGTCTGCTGCATAAAATGGAACGAGTGTGTTTTAATTCTCCTGAAATGCACCCGAAATCCAGAGTGTCACTTACAAACTGCATAATGAAACTTTTCTTCAGAAAAATATCTGTTTGGCATCTCCAGGGCTCTGTTCCATCGGACAATAGGGGCATTTTAATCTGAGGACAAAGACAATGCGTTAGAATCACGGCAATGCGCAACAACTGATCATTAAGCTTTTTCATTGGTTACAAAGATTACAAAGTCTGCAGTGATAGTCCTTCCTCTTTTTTACCCCCCTGTAGCAGGAGACAAATGTACCTTAAGCCATAATGCTTTACTTGGTTCCATTAAAAGTCACCTTTAGCTGAAAGAGACCTTATCACGCTTTTTCTTCTAATTATATTCTTTCTCACCTCTCGCCCACACACCCCTGAATTATTAAATATCAATAAATTACTCTTCATGATTAATCTAGTATTTCTACTTCTGGATTAGCTTGTTGCATTGTAGTCATTTTAAATAGGCTGGTAGCTTTCACTTTGACTTCCTCAGCATCCAGTGCGTTTTACTCTCTGGTTCCCAAAACGCTGTGATTTTACAACCCACTTAGATCAGCTCCTGCAGGCTACGGCTAAAAAGGTCAGCCTGGCCTCCCTGAGGAAGCCTCCACTGATACAATTCCACCTGGTTACAGTATTTCTTCTAGCATTGATCCATTTTTCCCCATCCCTAAGTTTGGGCCTTTCATCCTCCCTGAGTTAATATTGTCAGAGCTGTGCTGTCACTAAAGCTGATCAATGAAAGCATCAGGAATGAGCGATTGGGGACAGGAATACTGTAGCAGCAAATTTACTGGCTTAAAATGGCTAAAGTCTCCCATGAAGGCTTACCTTTAGGCTTTTCTAGCAGGGCAAAGAATGCAAACATCACTCGACATTTTCATTCATAGCACCACATTTTCACACTGGATCTCGCAAAACAACTTATGGCTCTAAATTACACTGATAGCCTCCACAGAAGCTGCACGTATTCAATCCAAATTACCACTGGTTCTTCCTCAAGAAAATCTGCATAGCTCTTTACCTTCCATTTCCTCCTTCCCAAAAGCCTGTAGGCACCCCACTGATATCTAAGGAGAAGTATTTCTACAGTGATAATTCAACTACCTGCTCAATCACTAAGCCATATTTCCCCAGAGGTTTAATTTTAAGGGATGTTTCATGCATTACTAACCTTGCTCCCAAATAAAACCTGTGCATGCAAAAGAGTCCATTTTGAATTCAAGAGAACACAATGATACTTACAACTTGGAAAATTATTCTGTTCATTGCATTCCTTTGCATAACCTCACTTTCTACAACATCAGAGGGCTTGTCATGCTTTTCTCCAGTACATCATCCTGGCTCATCTGGTTTCTAAGTCATTCTCTAAGATTAACAAGCTTCCACCAATTATGCAATTATAGACTCAGTTTTCCCAAAACACACTATTCTATTCTTAAGATTTGTCTTTGTCCATATGTTGCTTGAAATAAAGGAATAGTACTTACTTGCTGCCATTAAACATTTTATTCAAAGCATCTCTTGATATAATATGACCACAGACTAATTTCATAGGTGGATTATTATCTGTTGTTTGCTGACGAAGAATGGGACAGGCAAATATTGAATGATACCAGCACTTTTTACCAAGGTCCACTTCAATCTGTGAAAGAAATCAACATACTTTATCTTGGGAAACTACATTTTCAGCAATTATCCCTTTTAGGTCATGGCCCTTACTTAATGGATTTCACAATTCAGCTGTGAAGGCAGCAAAAGCCATTGTGCGGATGCCTGACAATTTCCCAGCCAAAAATACTTAATTATGATCTTAAAATGGTGATTTATGTTGCTTCTTCCCATCCCCAAGCAGAGTATTCTGCCAAAGGAAAAGTGCATATATTAGTGCAGATCTATGCCCTGGCAGGAAAACTGAGCTGATGACCCAACAAGACTTTCTGTATTTCCTAGCCGGTGATTTCCAAAGTGGTTTAGATAATAGCTCTCATTTAAGGGGAAGGAAAAAAAAAAAAAAAAAAGAAAAAAAAAAGGAAAACCCTTGGATTGATTATGCTAATGTTCTACAGCTTCTTGAAAGACTCTCCCTAGACCTACATGTCCTGTCAATAATGAAGTGTATCAGAATCATTTATTTTCCCTACCAACATGGAAGACACTGGTGCAACACAACTCTTGCCATCAGGACCAAATGATTTCAGAAAGGGATATCTCACAGAGAAGAATGGGTCTGTGAATTCAGGAATTGATTGAGAACTGCAAAGAAAAAAAAAATCACAGCTTCTGTACCTGAAGCTCCTGGCTTTGACCAGTTCTCAGTTCTGACAGGTTTAACCTTCAGCAAAATCTGGCAATATAACCTTTTCACACTACTTAATCTCTGTCATTGCACAGTGAAAATAAGGCTTTCCATCCCCATACTGCCTTAGCAGTACACATTAGAGACGCTTAGGTTTAGAAAATGCAAGGAAGCATATATGTATTACTAAGTGATCTGCATCTGACAGCAATCTTTTCTCAAGTGCTCCCTAGCTAATCATTCCTGTCTGGACAGCAGAGTGTGAATCTGTCACACTGAGGTTACACTCTCAGTGTTACAGAAAACATAGCTGCGAGAAACTCACCGCACATACTTACACTATAAATGAATCTCTTCCAGCTACAATCAAAGAGGCTAACTCAGTTCATGCCCAGTTTGCACTAAATAGGTTTTCTTTCCAAATCAGGAGCAGGCCACCAGAGAGCTGCATGCACCTGGTAAGAGCTATAATGGGAAACTGGGATTTCACAACAACTGAACTTTATTTCAACTGATACAAATGAGTTGTGCTGGAAGCCTAATGCACTGGATCCGAATATAGTTCCCGCGTCCCCAGATGTAGCACTAATTCTTTCACCTCCTATCTGCCTGATAAAGAGTCAGTGCAAAACAACCCGTGAACAGAGCTCAGGCCTAGCTAGAGGACGTTAATGTTTCTCAGTGGGACGCATTTCCTTTCCAGTTACATAGAAACATCTCATACATTCAGTGTAAGGCTAGGTAGAAGGTGAGAGCATTTGCTTTGTTAAGGTTATTTGATCAAAGACCTTTTCAATTCAAAAAGGGGATAATAAGTGAAGGGGGGGGCAACAAACAAAACCAAGTGATACAAACCTGACAGACAAACATAATGAAGACAATAACAAGAAATAACCTTGTCAGTCACACTAATTGATAGGTCATCAAGAAACGGCAACCAAACCTGGATTTCGCAACAGATAAAAATGCAAACCTGAGGATCTCAGAGAGGGGGTCAGTAGAACTACACAAACTGCAGGAGGAACGTGCAGAGGAAGGGAATTGGAGAGGAATGGCCAGAAAGGGGTATAAAAGGGACCATTAGGGCCATGCCAGTATTTGAGGGTTCATGAACATGCATTTAGCAGGGCCTGTTGCGATAGGACATGGGGTAATGGTTTTAAACTAAAAAGGGTAGATTCAGACTAGATATAAGGAAGAATTTTTTTTATGATGAGGGTGGTGAAACACTGGAACAGGTTGCCCAGAGATGTCCCATCCCGGAACATTCAAGGTCAGGTTGGACGGGGCTTTGAGCAACCTGATCTAGTTGAAGATGTCCCTGCTCATTTCAGGGGGGTTGGACTAGATGACCTTTAAATGTTCCTTCCAACCCAAACTATTCTATGATTCTATCAATCTAGAGTGGTGTGTGTGTGCTTTCACCAGTGAATTTCAATCTTTACCAGACAAAGAGGAGGAAGGAATCTTGACTGTCTATACTTATGTTTTATGCAAGTCCTGTATGTGGGTGCTGTTAAAGGTAGCGCCTTCTCTGTGGCAACTTGTGTAGCCGGTCATATCAGTGTCCTTTTTGTGTGCGCGTGGGTGGGTGTCTGTGATTCATGCTCAGATTTGCTACTGGCTGAACCTACAAATAGGAATGCAGGAGGTACATCCATCGTCCGGGGACACAGAACCCCAAGACTCTGTATAGTAGGAAGCCCCAAGCCCCAGATCTGCTGAAGGTGGCAGCCACGTATAACATCCCTTAACATTCAGCACAAATGAAACCTGAAAACAGCATTTGCCATTAGAAATCTGCCCTGGAATAGCTCAGCATCAACTCACCGGTAGTTCATCCTTCTGGTTCCAAACACCTGTGCACTGCCTTTGTTCAATAACTGCCTTGATATTAATTAGAGCTGGTAATGCTACACAACCTGCTGAAAAACTGCAGAAAAAGGAAGTGTTAACACAAGGTGCCTGTTAGAAAACCAGCATTTTTTGTATTTCTACTTTAAAGGTTACCTAGGACACAAGAGTTTTGTACTACTACATTCAGTTCTTGTCTGTACTTCTAAGCTCCCTTCAAGTATACCAAGCAAGAGTTTTGGGGCAGGTGGTCAGTTACCCTGCATCTTAGGCTAGGGCCCTCATGTACTACATTCTGGACTGAAAACAAGAGTTAATCCCTGCTCTGAGTCTTATAATGAATTGATTTTCTATACCATCTACTTTGATTTTGAGCTGTACAGGAGGAAGACATCATGTTAGCTTATACGGGTAGTTGCTGTCTTAACTATGGAAGAGCACACACAGCCTAAGAGTCTCCACATAACCCACACGTACACACAACCCATAATCCTTTAATTATATGTAATTACCACATAAAGAAACCTTCACCTTAAATCAAGAAAACAAACGTAGAAAAAACATAGGAAGGTAAGCAAAGGAAGGATATCACAGCCTATAACAAGAATGGCAGTACACAACTGAACAGTGTCCCAACAGTTCAGCCTGCTCTGGGAGTTACCCATTACCAGAACTTACCACGTTATTTTGAAATATTTCACTATGTTACAAAAGAAAGCGTGACACTGAGTTTCCACAGATTAACAGATGTTTTTATGGGTTTAAGTCTAATGACAGTACTATAGGCCTGGAAATCAGCAGCAACAGAAACAGGATTTGACCTTGATATCAGCCTGCTCTGTTTCTCTGACGGATTATTTTACTATTTGTGCAATTTTTATTGTCTACAGAAGTCACAGTCTTCCTCTCCACTCTGCCCTTCCAGATACTTGGTTTTATGTTTCTGCAGCAGCATTCTGGCTAGTTTACTTGGGAGAGGTGTGCCTGAAACCTACGGATCTCTTGTCTAAGCTAAAAAACAAAACACCAAAAAACCCCCAAACCGAACACCTCTCACCTCCGACTAGCCATTTTAATTCTTACACTTTGCTTTTTGGCTATTTCAGCACTGAGTGTAACTTGTGTTAACCCTGTGGAAAGTTTATACAAATAGTATTTGTAGAAATAAAAGCATTACTACTTTTTTAAGAGTATAACAACTCAAGTAAACTCAAAGGGTGCCCTGTAGTCTTTCAAGACTCTGAACCTCCTTAGCACAACAAGAGTTCTCACTGATTCCACACAGTAACTCAGACCATGAGGTCTGTACAGGATTAGATACATTCCGGAGAAACAAATCAGCCTTAAAAAAAAAAAGTGACCACTACCCATGTTCTAGAAAGCAATATATTTTATAGCAGGGATTTAACTTCAAGGTAGTTTAATTTCTACAGGATTTGCAGCACTCAAAGGTCATGCCAGTTTAGAACAGTCTCGTTTATAACAAGACTATCAAGATCACCTATACAGTAACTACATTTCAGTGCAATCAATTTCACACCAGGCTCAAAGTAAGCATCCAACCAATCCAAACATCAGTAACAGGGATTTTCCCCTTCACCAAAAATCTCTTGGCCATTTGCACTGGAAACCACCTTACAGCATGAGTGCATGAACAATTAAAACATAAAGGACTGCTGTTAATTTGACTGAAACAGGAAAAAGATTAAAAACCAAAAAACAGAGATTGAAGTTTTAGACAGCTATAAAACCCTCAAACTGAAACTTGTAATGTTTATTATAGAAGACAATCTGAAAGTACTCCCTTTGTTGCTTCTGTTGCATTTTGTGACAGAGGTATAAACAGAAGCAGAGGGCTTGACAATTTTAAGAGCTCTAAACTAAGCACAGAAGTCTAATAATAGTAACATGCAAACAGTAAAAAAAAAAAAAAGCCAAAACAAAAAAAAAAAAGAAGAGGTAGTGAAGCTTCTTCTAAGTACCAAACCTAGCCCAGAAAGATACATATAATTTACTTTCTATTTAATGTCTGAAATGGAAATTAGAACATTAGGCAAATATATCGGGGGAATTGACATCCAAAGGTTAAATAGCAGCTAATCTGTTTTATCTTCAGAGAAGCTAGAAGGAGATTAGATTGTTTTCTCTTCACATTCCCAATAGCCTCCTACAGATTTTCATTTTGTCAGATTAGCTACTGAGCTTGAAAGTACCTCTTCTTTGCAAATGAGGTCCGTCAAACAATTTGGAAATTTTAACAGATGAAATCACAACATAAAACTCTTAAGCATTCTTCTAAGGAGAAGAGAGGTAAAGTAATGTGTGAATTAAAAGCCAAATTATCAAATGTTGACAGAATCATGGCCACACTTTTGGTGGTTTTTGCAGTTAAACAGCAAGGACAGTTTCCACACATTTCCTGTGGGAATAACTGGCTGATTGCCATCCTCATCTTTTGCACTGATGTCTAAACTACAGAAGCCAAATTCCATCCATGCATGCTTCCTCTTGAGCTGCAAAGGTGCAGGGTAAAGCACAGCACACAGGGACCTCTGATTTCTAACCTTTGCAAATTTTGTTAGAGCTAACTCTAACTACACTCTTTATTTAATACAAGCTAGATGAGACTACTTCTCAAAAGCCGTTTCTTTTGTCCTCAATAAGAAATAGAAACCAAAACATTATGCACCTGGTCTTAAAAGCAACTGAAAACCAGCATACCTAACACTGAGAGGTGATTCAACTGACAGACCCAGAAGAGCACAGGCATCTCTTGTAAAGATGTCACAGATGTCCGCCCACTGGTTTGCATCTAATAGATGAACGTATGGAGAGTTCTCTATACCTTGCCGCAGATACACCAGGCTGCCCATCAAAACCTGAATATCTGTGAGGGATCAGGAACAGTTAGTTATTTTATACTACAAATAAAAGCTACTGTCTACAGTTTTAGCTTTTACATGGAAAACAGGCAGACACACCAAATCAATAATACACATCCTCACCTCTACAAAATACGATTACAGCCATCACAGAACCAACACCTACAGCTACAAGAGCTCCAGTCCGCTATGGATAGACTGGGGGGATCACATGCCCCTCTACACGCACGGCATGCTGCCTATTAATTTGCTTCGAACAGCTTTACTTTTTTTGTAAGCTTTCTGACCTACACAGTACCCTAAAAATCAGCCTTTACTAGACTGAGTTTGAGATGGTTCACCTAACTCGCATATTGAGCGACTGACATCCCCTAACTGAACTTGTGCAAAGCATGCGAGACTGATCCATATAACACCCTTGTCTCTAAATCAGAGAGACGTGGATTTGACAGATGGACCAGTCGGTGGATAAGGAATTGGCTGGACGGCCGCACTCCAAGAGTTGTGGTCAAAGGCTCAATGTCCAAGTGGAGACTAATGACAAGTGGCGTTCCTCAGAGATCAGTACTGGGACCGGTGCGGCTTAACATCTTTGCTGGTGACATGGACAGTGGGATTGAGTGCACCCTCAGCAAGTTTGCAGATGACACCAAGCTGTGTGGTGCGATTGACACACTGGAGGGAAGGGATGCCATCCAGAGGAACCTGGACAGGCTTGAGAGGTGGGCCCATGAGAACCTCATGAAGTTCAACAAAGCCAAGTGCAAGGTCCTGCCCCCGGGTTGTGGCAATCCCCAGCATAAATACAGGCTGGGTGGAGAATGGATTGAGAACAGCCCTGAGGAGAAGGGCCTGGGGGTGTTGGTTGATGAGAAGCTCAACGTGAGCCGGCAATGTGCGCTCGCAGCCCAGAAAGCCAACTGTATCCTGGGCTGCACCAAATTCTTTTGGCCAGTAGGCCAAGGGAGGTGATTCTGCCCCTTTACTCTGCTCTCATAAGACCCCACCTGGAGTACTGTGTCCAGCTCTGGGGCCCCCAACATAAGAAGAACAGGGACCTGTTGGAGTCAGTCCAGAGGAGGGCCACTAAGATGACCAGAGGGCTGGAGCACCTCTCCTATGAAGACAGGCTGAGACAGTTGGGGCCGTTCAGCCTGGAGAAGAGAAGGCTCCAGGGGGATCTTATAGTGGCCTTCCAGTACCTAAAGGAGGCCTACAGGAAAGATGGGGAGGGACTCTTGATCAGGGAGTGGAGCCACAGGATGAGGGGGAACGGTTTTAAACTGGAAGAGGGTAGATTTAGATTAAATATTAGGAAGAAATTCTTTACTGTGAGGATGGTGAGACACTGGAACAGGTTGCCCAGAGAAGCTGTGGATGCCGCATCCCTGGAAGTGTTCAAGGCCAAGTTGGATGGGGCTTTGAGCAACCTGGTCTAGTGGAAGGTATCCCTGCCCAGGGCGGGGGGGTGGAACTAGATGATTTTCAAGGTCCCTTCCAACTCCAACCATTCTACGATTGTATGATTCCCCACTTCTCAAAAGTTTTATTTCTCTTTGTATTACTCCATGCAGCAGAAAATAGCAGATGACTATTCCAAGAACATTTCTGTGCATTTTTAACACTTTATCCTGGTAGTAGGCCTATTCTAGATGTAATCGACAAATTCTTTAAAGAGCCAAAATAGCAGATTTAAGCAAATGTGCAGGCATATTAAAATACAATTTTGTGCCCTCTTTTAAAAAAAAAGTGAGGAGTTAATTCAAATTGTAAGGATTCACGTTATATGTGTTAAATACAAAAACAAGAAGCCTCTAACAAAATGAAAATAATGGAGTAAACCACATTTAGAAGATGATTTATATTTTACCACGAGGTGCCGCATCAAAGTGCTTTAAATCCCCTTAATGTGACCAAGAACTTACCTTTCTGATGATTTAGGGCAAACGGCTGGAAGTTTTTCGCATACTGAAGTGCTTCTCTTTGATTTGCTGTTCCACCCATCAATAAACTAATGAAATATAATCTGTGTAGTTTAAATTCCAATGAACTATTCTGTGCCATAAGCATTTCTCTGTTGGATACCGCCCACCTAGAGAAACGAGGAGGTACAATGGGACACGAAACAAGAGTAACTAAGTATCAGCCTACACCATATGAAATTATTACAATTATCAATCCCGTTTCAAGGAGAATATGACTGTTCCCTGAACTTCTATGACTCTATACAGAGCACAGAAAATGGCAAGCCCCTTTACAAGTAACGGAGCTACGCAGGGCGCACAACACGTGAACGACGGTACTTCCGGTGATGCTGTACAGGTTGACCTCTGCGAAGTTCAACATGCACTGGCTGGAAGGCAAGACTGAATTAGGCACAATATAAGGTAGAAATAGCTAGAATCTTCTGTATTTGGATTAATACTACTCTGAATCTTAACAATTACAGATAGTTTTCAGCTGCATTTTGAAGAAGTTTGACCAAGCCTTTCAGGAACATATTTTCCAACTTGCTCGTTCGCCAAACATTTCCTCTAAGACACAATGTTTATATTCATGTGTATGTTGCCCTGGAGAGGGGAAGTGCGTCTACGGGGGCCTCGAAGATAGACATTATCAAGACCTTACAATGGGGGATAATGGGAAGGGAAATCAGTTTAAATATCATATTTCATCCTGCTTAAACTTTGCTTTCTGTGTTATTTTCAACTTGGGCAATAAAAATATTTCTTACTTTCTGGGTCTCATCACCATGACAACACTAATGTTTGGCTCCCAAATAACACGAAGAATTCTTAAACACACACCAAATAAAATGAGCTGGAATTTTCAAAACATTTCATAAAAAGTTATTTTATTATTTAAATTTTATCTATCACTTTCTTGGTTTTTTGTGTTTTGCTGTTGGGTTGGTTGTTTCCCCCCCCCCCCCCTTAATTCAATTTAGTCTGGCCTAAATCAATCCAATCTTTCTCTGAAGAACTTCAAGTTTCAATGTTCTTCAGTACATCTGTTTCTCATTAGTGTTAATTAGTTATACTATTTTCACTGTGGGGGCCCCATTAAGCAAAGAGCTTTTCACTTTTCAGCAAGGAAGTGAGGTAGTCTCTGTGTCTCAAAAAGAACGGGTATGTGAGACTTCCGTTCTTTTCAACCAATACTAAAATAAGAAAATTAAGCATTCTTACAGTACTGATAAAGCTTTCAATGCAAGCTAGCCTTCTGCACTAAGACGTAGCATTAATAAGCAAGTATCTACTTTCAATTTGTTGTGGTGAAAGTGTTAGGAGTCTGACTTTACTGCAAGGCTTTGTACTGACAACAGTAACCTTTCAGAGGGAAACAGTGAAAAATGTAGCCTTTGAGCTAAGAACAAGGCCTACTGTCCCTAATTTCAAGCAGTTTCAGGCAAGCAGCCTCAGAAGACGATCAACACTGTAATCTCCACCAGGAGGGAAGGGCACACTAAGCATTCGGTGTTTGTTGGGTCATTTGGTTGGTTTTGTTTTTTGTTTTTGGTTGGGGTTTTTTTCTTGTTTTGTTTGTTGGGTTTTTTTTTTGTTTGGTTGGTTTTTGTTTTGGGGTTTTTTTTGTTTGGTTTTTTTTTGGTTTTTTTGGGGGGGTTTTTTTTTTTTTTTTTTTTTTTATGACCAGTGTCCACGGTTTGAACTGGGTACAAGAGCAATAAAGCTCATTCCCAACTAAGAAAACAAGAGCCTGAAGTTAACTGTAAAGCAATAAACAGCTGAAAGATAAAAACCTATTATCAATAAACAATAAGATTAGTCCACAGGTCCATTAATGAGATATTAATCTGTATTGCATCAAAGGAGCCTCCATCCTCTCCCTGCCAATATTCACAACCACATGACACGGTACTTCATCTTGCTGAGATCAAGTCTGTTCTTCCAGATTAGCTTTTAGGCAGGCTTTCCATTTTTAGGTCTTTGAGTGGCAGCACAGATTTGTATCAGAAGAAAGCAGCCACAGAAGCAAGGCCTGAGGTGTTTGGTCTAGGATATGCTGTTCCTATTTCTAACAGAAAGACAAAAAGCAATGAGTGAGGTTTAAAACATTCAACCCACATACTCTCTACCACCATCCAAAATCATTAGTAATCACAACACCTGTCTTCCTACCTCCTCTTAAAATTATACTTTCAGAGTGTTTTGACTTCCGAGTCTCAAATCCACCTGAATTTTTTAAAGTTTACAGTATACTATTCAAACCACAGGTATGCAGAGCTCTCTTCTAGCTCCCACATGGGATTTAGTCAAAATTAATTTCACAATTAAAGCTTTGAACCTGCAAGTCATTCCCACCACACCTTCACATGCAGACCCACCTGGGCTCAGAAGGGCGAGAATCCACCCAGATGGATTTCCCTCCCCCATCACCAAATTACAATGAGAAAAGTCACTGGAAATTAATGGGATCCTGCAAAGGTACAGAGATTACACTGCTTAGGATGCAGGGTCGGACTGGGCATTTACAAAGTCAAGTGGCACACCCCACAAAAAACCAAAAATGTTATGGCCAGTCATACTAAATTTAATTCTGAAGTGTAGTATTTTCAAGTGTTGGAATTTATATTAGTAAGAAAATCTGAAAAAAAAATACAGTTAGGCTTTTGTTTGGGGTTTTTTGTTTTTTTTTTTTTTGTTAATCAGATATGAATAGTAACTTCTCTCTATCACCACAGCAGGGCTTTGAAAGTCTTTCCTAAAAGTCATTAATCTGACAACTCCCTTTCAATAGCAGTGACCAGGAGCCACCCGTGTTTGGTCTGTTTCCAACACTGAGTTAAGCCGAGCACTAACTGCAGAGCACTGGCAGAGCCAGAGAGACTGGTTATTGTTTTCATCCCAACCTTCCGCAATTTTGCATGGGTAAACCCTACTATATTCCCCTTCGTGGTTCACAATACTGTAATTCATTATCCTTGTGTAACACCTGCTTTCTGCTTCAACACCACTTTCAGTAGCCTAACGCTAGAATGGGCCAGTTTGGGACTGCTTTTGTGCACCCGTGAAGCTGTATTTACTGATGCCAATTTTAGCCATTTATTAGCTTTTTGCCCAAAGAGCACAATGCCACCCCTCCAAGCTCCTCTCACATAAAGACTGTCCCTCCAGGAGCGGTTTCTATCCCCCCTCCTGAACACTCACATCTCCTGGGAAATAATATGGGAAATACATTCACGAGCATCAGCAGTTCTGCAGAGTAACCAGGAGTTTAAGATATCGGTTACCTTCTAAACTCAAAGTTTTGTAACATTTTGATTGTCCTCAGTAACAACCATGGGTTTTTCATAAGCGTCACTATAAATAAGGACCTTGTGTGCCCAGCAGCAGGAAGAAGATAGCTTTTGCACTGAAGAGTTTAAACAGAACAAACATCATAAACAGAAATGAGACAGGGTGGAGGAGGGAGACCAGCATACAAACTGTGTTGACAATACAGCCTATTCTCTGTCCATTCAGTTGTCTTGGGAATAAGAGTTCCTTTGAAGAAGGACCATGCCTTCTCTTTTGTTTGAAAAATAGTTAACACTTTGCAGAAACTACAAGATATGACTGAGTATCAATGAGTAAGGCAGAAGACTTAGCTAAATGGAGCTAAAATTAATTTAGTGACTTTAAGTGGATGGATTTAACAGCAAGTTATTGTTCTGCAGAGCATCCTGCACAGCAGCTATGTTATGTAATGTATTTCTTGTAGTTCAAAAAGTAGTATAGCTGACAGTAAATCCTGTTTCAGTTGTAACATAAGGCATTCCAGTGTTGCTTCCCTTCAATTGGCCAATTCAATAGCAATAAACCACCTGAGCTTTCCACCTGTGTAACTAGATTCAAAGATCAACTATTTAAGTCAAGTTTTGCATGACCCAGGGGCATAATCCAGGATTTAGTTTATGAACACCACAGTTTGAATATCAGACTATCCCTGCACTTAGTTTAGATGCCAGTGACCTCTGAATTGACATGCCCATGTTGGATCATGTTAAAGGGAAGAGAAAATGTTTGTTGATATGAAAATGTATTTAACTGAGTAATACGAAAAAGGTATTTTAAATGTATGAATTATGCTCTGGAATTAAACAGAAATTTTGAATTTGCTTTGTTTCATTGTTTCTACTTTTAAAAGGTCACTTCAAAGCTATTTTATTTTTTTTTTTACTTTTGAGACCAACCTAAGCTTACCAAAGCTCTCACAACCTAAAAAAAAACCACAACCAAAAACTCCCAGAAACATAGGCTGAGGGTTTGTTTGGGGTTTTCCTGTTTTTAAAATAAAAGCTGTTCCAAAATGGTACAGCACAGTTACATATCCACTACTGGAAATCAAAACAGTAGCCCATGAGACATTTCATGACATTTCCCTCTTCACTGTCACTTTTAGCATCAGCTTACATGTCTAATGGTTGTAAAGTCTACTAAGGTCCAGAAAATATCCTGGTCTAAGGCTGGCTGCTAGATCTCAGATATTCCCAGATTTGGTTTCCCTCTGAGCATTCAGCATTATTCACTGACTTCTATGAAAAGAATCATTTTGTTCAGAAGAAATCTCACTAACAGATCTCACTGTTAGTCCAGGCTCCGAGCTCACATACTGCAAAGCTGGTTCCTGCCAAGGAAAGGGACACACCTCTCATCCAGCATTAATCAGCACCTACCCAGCTGCAGCAGCCTGTGAAGTACACACCTATCCTTTCACTCCCTCTTCCCACCCTGTGGTCCCTTACTTGGAAAGAGAAAGTGACTTAAAGAAAAGTGAGAACTTTGATCCAGTTCTGCTTACTCCAAAAGCTTAGTGAAGCCAAAAGACTTGGTGGTACCCAACACCTTTAAGAAGTCCTGGTATTCTTCATAATTGGATCTTTTAAAGTAAGATTCGCTAATGATTCACTACAAGGCTAAGTACCATCACGGAAGACAACTGTTTCTCCAAGTGATGTTTCCTCCCCAAACCTCAAATCAGCTTCACAAATGTTTAAACTTAATCCTTATTCTAAGAAAGAGACCCTTAGGAAAGCACTGCCCATGGGGAGGGACACAAGGGGACAACAGAGGTAGGGGTTTACTCAGTAACTAGACCTCTCAAAGAACAAATGGGGACACATCAAAATTTACTAAAGACAATATTTAAAGTAAAAAACTAAGGATTTGTTAATAGCATTCAAAAGAAAAGGGGAAAAAAAAAAACCCTGAGTAGACTCACTCTAACGCAGGTCTCAGAACTCTAACTTTTAATGCTTCCAATATTCGATTCAACTCCACAAATGGTTCTTTTTGACTTTGATCTATTGACAGACCAGATTCCTGAAAAAACAAAGGTAGTTTTTAGTTGAAGCATAAGAAAACATAGGATTAAACTGCTATTTTTCTGACAGCTTAAGTATTCACCTCTAACATTAACATTCAAATAAGGACGCTAACACATAGCATAATTTTCCATGGTTGATAACATTCAACATCCACACCTAGCATTACCTGACAAAGTTCCTCAGCTACATCCAACATTCCCTGCCGAAAGAAGTGCTCCACCATCACCTCATTGAGTATTCGCTGGCTGTCAGTCTGCCAGCACCCATCTATCCCCACGCTGCTGATGTCAGAGTCAAAATTCTGAAACATACAAATTAACAGTTAATAAGATGGAACAAATCGCCATTTTTCTTTAATTATGCAGAGCACCTATGTCTCCACCCTGATGCTTTCTGCCTGTTACTCAGTTGGCCCTCAATTACCTCCTGTTCAAAGTGAAATATATCTGTCAGTTGTTTCATTATCTCCCATATCCAGAAGAAGAAATCCTTTGGCTTGCTTGTTTCAAGTCTGAATATTACCCACTATAACGAATTACACAAACAAATCACAAGTCTAGCTAGTAAATTAGAAATCTAGTTAACTAATAAAGGGGTTTCCAGACTATGATGCATTTTTGAACTAAGTATCTGCAGAAAAGGCTTTTTCCATATGTGAAAACTGAAAATGCATAGAGAATGGAAAACAAAATCGCCTACACAAAATCAAAATAGAGTTATCAATGCATCACTGCCACTATGGTGCACCAAAATAGAAGTAAAAGCTTTAACTCAAGATTTTTTTATTTTTTTTTTTTTTTTTAAACATAGATGGAAGGGTAGACAATGCTGAAAAAAGAAAATGTCACTTCTTCCCACCCCTAAATGACAATGAAATTCAAATCTCTGAAGACCTCAACATACCAGCAACAGGATGAGCTTTGAAGATCTGAGAGATCTTTTACAGATCTAACCCCAATGATCCTAGTGCTGTGTGTTGTATTTTTAGGCCAATGGCCTATGGACATATTCCAGGAATAAGTAAAAAATATTGTCACAGTGACTCTTTAGTAACACTTGGCACTGCATCTCTTGGCAGCAGGAGAGCAACACTTATTCTAACCCAAGATATAAAACAGGATTTTAACTGCTAACGTTTTATGATCAGGGCAGGCAGGTTAATTTGAATAATAATCCTCACCCATTGCCTAAAACAAACCTCTTGCAAAAGAAACAGAGTCTAGAACTCAGTGCATTGCATAGTTACCAGGCCATCAGGTGAGGGAGCAAGCCTCTTTTCCACGAAGAAATGTTAGAAATCACAAGTTTTGTGAAAATAGCAGTGCTTCAGCTGCAGCTGTGATGATCGACAGTCCTGCACAATATGTGAACACCTACCTAGCACAAACACACGCTTTATCAAAGTAGGCAGAGCAAACAACACAAAGTTGGTACGAGCTATTTGCCAACCACGTATTATCAGTTCCTCGTCAGCCAGCACAATGCTGGAGCACCAGGTTAGCTGATACCAAACCTGCTGTAAGGTCTGTCAGCACAAAGCTGGATGACCAACTTCAGAACAAATCCAAGTAGGTGATGTTGGTTTATGTTAGATTGGCACTTTGCATCCCAGCGACATCACTGACCTTCAGTAAAAGCCCAGAGTCATATGTTGTTTTGTCAAAACACACACCAGGCAAGAGATTTGCAGAGCAACACTGCCAAAAGCATTCAGGAGCCTACTATTAATCTGCTGCAGAAGTTAAATCTAGTTGGAAGGAGATTCTTAAATAAAAAGTAGAGAACAACATCATGGCAGCTTCAAACTTTCAGACTAAGGGATCACTACTTTTGCCTTGCGCAAGTCTCTCATTCACAGTTATGCCTCACTGCTTTCTCCTCAGGAGGTATCAAATATCTAACCACAATTCAGTTGTCAGCCTCAAAGACTGAAACTGTTGCCTTTATAGGCTGGCTAGAGAGGACCACAGTAGAATACAGTGATTAGCTACAGTAAAGACAGATGGATGATGGAACTTCCCATACAGAGGGGATCAGCCCTTCAGAGGCAGCCTTACCAACAGCAAGCACATCCACCTCTTTAATGGCAAGGGGGAAGTTAAAGGGGCACAGTAGCATAAATCTGTAAAGCTTCTCATTCTTCCTTCAAGCACTCTGCTCAGCTTTGCAATCCATCTTCCTTTTATTTGCCACTTACTGATTTCCTTCATCAGCCACCTCCACATCTTCTTTGATGCTGCTCTGTGTCATCGTGAGAAAGGGGCAGCCTTCTCGCGTGGCTTCAAAACCACCACTCCCTTCAGGTCTCTTAGCAGACTTTCATGAAAACATTAACCAGCTAGCAAATGGTCTCTTTCATCTTTCAGAGATGGTGGAGCAAGATGAGCATTTAAATTATTGCCACTGATTAAGTCTCACATTGAACAACATTTTCACTTAACCTACAAGCTCCTTGTCATGCTGCTCGTCTTTAACCTGTATCTTGAAAAAACTTAAGCATCTTGAAGACTAAATAATACTGCTTTTATCTGTGCCAATCCTTTGAAGCCTTTAAGGTTCACCACCATTGCTGATTCTGGTACCACTGTTCAAATACCGCTAGGAGGTAACATAAATCCATCAACAACACATTAGAGAAATATCAGATGCAACAGCAAGAACACACAAGCTTGCTTTTGTTACTCAGGTTTTGGGGGAAGTGGGGGAGGTATCATCAGTAATCTAAAAATAATCGACTAAATTATTTTTCATGCAATTTCAAGTCCTATGGAATGCATAATGCCGTAAGAAGGAACTGTATCCTTCTGGGCAGTTATCAACCATCAGAGCTGAACCTCTGCCTTAAACATCATCACATCCTTCTCACTGGTTAGGGGCAGGGGTGGTAGAGCCACCTACCTTAGCTCCTTCACAAAATCCACATTTTGTTCTGAAACAACAAACCTATGAGCCTTGAGAACCTTTTCAAAACCCCATCGTAAATTAGATTTTTTAAATCCCATAAAAGATGGTAATGATGAGTCATATTAATCCAGATGTGCTGTAGATTCAGGTCATATCATAGAACCTGAGGATCTCAATTTTTTTCCTCCTCCCCATCCATTCTCCGATCAACCCAGTCTTGACCAGGTTCTTATTGAAATAACTTTTTTTTTTTTTTTAAACAATTTCAAGGTCTTTATTATGGGATGTAGAATTCTACAGCTCTGCCTCCACTGAGTCCTGAGGAGCTTCAAGAACTGACTGCACATATTACAGTGAGTGACTGTCACATGTCAGAACAAATTACTGCTTGCCTTTGGCTTACACATTTCATAACTGTCATGCATGCATGATATGCTGGTGACTACACATCTCTCAGTTTTGTTTTCTAAATGCTAACAGTATGCTAACTGATAGCATGTGGGCTTTAGCAAGATGTCAAAAGTTGAAACAAATTCCATAAGTTACAAACTCCAGAAAGGTTATTTTGTGCTTTTCAGGTTTTAAGCTTAGAAGAGTGTCAGTTAATATTCTCAAGAAACAAACCTTTTCTTTAAGAGCTTAACTAGTAAGCCTAGGACTAAAATGTGGAATGTTATGTGCAAATATACCAATGATACAACGTAAAGTACATTACTGGTAATTGCTGAAATGTGAGGACTTCAAGATGCCCACACACACAAGATGGACCACTTTAACCAACATACAACCTTCCATGTTATTAGTAACGTCACGATATGAAGGAGGAGGACGATTAAGGAGTTTTATTCCTCAGTTTCTCAGTTAAGATTACTTTGTGCGTGTGTTCCTTCCTTCTTCTGAATTCTGACCCAAAATACAAATAAACTACATTTGTTTACCTTGTCTGTTCAGTTTGTTGGTTCATAAGATAAAGCTCGATTTGCAAAGATCCTGTATTTATTTAGCCATATTCTTCACAGCGACATAATTAAATGATGTTCAGTGAAGGTTTTTAGTTTGTTTGTATACAAGTTTTTACATGAAACAAACATTAACTTTGATAAAAGTTTGCTTTCCCAAAACAAAGACTGGATTAAAATGTTGGCCCTTTAAAAACAGGCTTAAAATTCAGGGGGAAAAAATGGAAGGAGCTACCATTTACTTCACTTACTTTCCTGAATGAAGGCGTTTAACCACTACTCAGACAGCTTGCTGCTAGAGTGAAAACATTTACTAGCCCCATCAAACATGCTTTGAGATGAAATTCAAACCATTCCAGAAGAGTGATTGATTTACAGGGAGACTGATGAGTGAGGTACTTGATAACAACTTGCTGAACAACAGTGACATTAGTTCTGGAAGCAGAGCAAATGCTAGTACAATAAAGAAAAACGGGATGCAAACATTTCCTTTCAAAGGAGAAAATGCTGGGGAAGAAAGGCTAACCCTTCATGGGTCAGAAGCATGTAATCCATGTAGAACTACAACGCAAAAAGGTCTAGCTTATCAGATAAACTTTCCAGGAACTGCTAACTGAAAAGCAACACACAAAGTTTCAGCATTTCAGACATCAACATGATTCATATTTGAACTTCGTCTTTCAAATGCTTAGGAGCTTCTGTTCTCAGAGTGACCCCTGCAAACAGACAAATCTAGGTCCCATCCCAAGTTCATAAGCAATGACTAAATGACTACACCAACTTAAAAACCGACCAGACTAAATTTTACATACAGGTATAACCCTGCCTCAACACTGGAAAAAAGAAATTTAATACAGCAAGTTCTTTCAAAAATCCAAGCTCGTTAAGTAGGAAGTTTGTTGATTCTACACGTAACAACAGCTGTCATTTGGATGTGTCACATAAAATTGGTACCAATATTAGCATGTTTCCCAATCTCAAATAAAGTAATAAAATAATAATTTACATTTATCTGTGCCTGAGCATATACAGCTAGAAAGACCATAAGCAGTGTCCTAGAGGTGTTAATCTGTCTATAAAATAAATGAGGAAAAATGCTGTAATGAGGATTTACATGTGACAGAAACAAAACTCAAGTCTCATGAATCAAGACAAAGGCTGTACTACTTTAAATTCTAACAAGCATTTTATTTAGGAAGCAGTAGTATTTTGCCCAGAATGTGCTGAGAATCAATTCACTACATCAGTTACACTTAATTACTTCTACTGGTTTATGCTTAAGTATATTACTGGAAAGGAATAGGGGAAGGGCAGCTTCAACAGGTTATGGGACTCGGATGCCAACAAAGACTTTGCTGGTAGGTTACAAACATATTTTCCAGCAGGACAGGGAAATCGCATTAAGTACACATGGAAGATTTCCTTCAAATGTCACTGTCCAGGGAAGGATTAAATTCCACCTGGATTTAAACATTACATGTATTCATCTGACAAACAGGCCAAGACTTCAAGGTACACTTTAAAGTAGCTCCCTTAAGATATTACAGTCAGGGAAAGTAATAAAATTCAAACTACTTGCACTAAAAAAAAAGTCAAACAAAGTTCATATTTAAGGAGAATCCTAATTGATGTTCTGAACTTTGTAAAAATACATCCTTCATTACGAGCAGAACTGGGGACTCATGCAGTTCCCACTGCATCTAGTCTTTTGATGTAAACACTATAAACACTAAGCAAGATTGAAAATCCAGAGGAACAAGCACACAATACAGCAAGCTGAGCTCATTTTTGAACACTTCACTGAAACAGCTCTTCTGACACTCAACAGACACAGAGCAGATTATTGGTACCCCTTCTACTATTTTACAAAACCACACACTTGAAATTTAAAAAACACTTTTATTTCCAGTTATCCTTTTTCATATAAAAATAGTAGATAAAACAGCAGGACAGAAACAACACTGGAAAAACTGCACAAGACAACTGAAACAGCTATTTGGAGATCAGACTCAAGTCTAAACTTCATTAAGCTTGCACGCGTTGTTTTTGTTGGCTTCTAAGAAACACTATCACCAATTTCCACTGAATATTCACACCCTATATATACGACCTAGGACTGCTCTACCTCAGAGTATTTAAATGAAAAAGGTATAGCCAAACCTGAAAGTTTATTTGTACAAAGTCCATTTGCTAAAGCAGAATAGGAAAGTTTCAAACTTAGGACAAGATTACATAGATTTATTTCAGGCTTCAAGCCAGTAATAAGGATGGAATTTTACTCTAGTTAATTGGTTTAGATACAGCAGCAAGGATTAGAGACAGATGCGTCCTTAAGCTTTGGATAACGGATTAAAGCTATTAGTACAAAGTTTGAGCTCTCCATGATGGTCAATCATAGATATATGCAAAAATATAACAGTTGCACAGACATTCTGCCCAATAATGTAGCATTATGTACTTTGTCTCTTCATTGCACTACCATTAAATTATGCTTTAATAGATTATTATTACTAACAAAGTTTAAAGGAGATTCCCAAAGGATGAATGAGTATTCTGTAATGCTACTAAATGCCTTTGTCCAGGTGAAAAAACTCGTTTACTAGTATCTTCCTTAGTAAGATTATGAGGTGCACCTCAAACCATGTGTTCAGACCCTGTCAAAATAAGCATGTTCTGATATGAAGCTATCACATAAGAACATCTAAAAAAGTATAAGACTTCTTGTATACAGAACTACTTCAGATGCCTTCTAGAACAGAATAGCACTTTTGAGTTATTTGCTACTGACAATTAGATAGAAATGAGATATATATATTAAAAAAAAAACCAGTATTTCTGATTGAGACTGATATTGAAGCAAACATTTTGCTAAACTGATGTAACACACATTATTACTAAGTCTAGTAATATTTATAGGGGATGTTCTCTCAGAAATTAAGAGATTTGAGCTGCCCCAGAATGAGTACTCTGTATACAACAAGTTCTGAAACCAAGTATTGTATACCTCACTGTCTTGCCTTTGCCCCAAGTCTATGCTTCTGTAGTTGACAGGAAGATTTGATTAATTGTAGTATAAATCCAAATTTTGTAAAGCAGAGTACACATCACAGAATATATGTGACAATACAATCAAACCACAATATAAATACCTTATCAATGGCTTTTCCAACTCGGGATACGCTGCTGTGAATGTCCTTATGATCGGAGGCCAGTTTTTGAACTGTGTCTTTTATTCTTTTACAACACTGCGTCATAACAAGTGAAATTGTCCCCGACAAGTCTCCATCTTGATCTAGACACAAGAGAAGAAAATTACTAACTTCATTGCAAACAAATTATAGCATTAAATCTCTTAATCTGCAACAACATATAAAGACAAGAAACAGTATTAAAAGAAAGAAATGCAATTATAGAGTATTTGCAAAGCAAGATCAGTTTAAATGAAGATGTACAGGACACGGCTCACCCGTGGAATTAGGAATCTAGTTGGGTGCATAACAACATTGAACAAGTGCAACAGTTTAAAAAAATTAATGTAAAGTTCTCATGTGTCTCAGTCATGTTAGATTAATAAACATATCTCAAAGAAACACCCCAATCCACAAACCTCACAGGAAGCTACTGAACCTACTACAGGATCAGTTTCCTTTTAGACAGTTTCCTGAAGATAGATTGGAACATCATGTCTAACTTCAATGAGGTACAAGCAAAATTTGGATTAATGAGGGCCCAATTCACTCCTGCCCTGCAAGCCACCACCTATCTCAGACTCTGTTTGCATTTGAGCTGTATGAAACTTGTGCTTCCTGACTTGTGGAAACAGCTCTAAACAGTTCAGCCAACCAGCTTCAATTCTCCTCGATGGATGAGAAACAGCCCATAATGGACCTGACTGTGAACATCAGATCCATTCTTTCTTGTTATAAGATTTACTCTCTAGAAACTGTGACATTTTTAAACTGATGTCCAAGCAACAGGTACAATGCTATATGACCCATTCTGTGGGGAAAATAATAAACATGAAAGGTTTACAAGCCCCTGACCACATCACCGCATCTAACAGTTTACACTTTTCGTGTCTTGACTCCACTGCGTAGTTGTAGTTGGAAAAAAATGACATTTTTTTTTGTGCTTTACTCCAGTCCTTTCTTCCAGCTTTTGATTCCAAAATACAAGGAGAATGTCTTTTCCAGTCTTACCTCTGAAGGTCTCTCCCTCCTCAAAGTTCATTCTACATGAAGAATTTTTCCTTTAGGGACACAGACTTAGCAGCCTTCAACTGCACAGGAAAGCTAATTTAAGTGGGAGAGCAGCCCAGAAATGCTTCCCTAACATTTTGGATCCAAATCCTTCATGTGAAAAAATAAAATCCCCAAAATCTCTTCAGAAGAAAGATCTAAAAAGCATACACGTTTTCCATAAAGTTTGTTCCTTTCTCATTTCGTACTTTAACATGCCTTTGGTTTCAGCAGCACATTAGAGTCCAGTTTCTGGTATTTCATGGAGAGCAAAAAGCAGGCGCATTGAACTGCTGCTGCAGGACCAGCAACATGAGAAATCCAGAAACAAACTGTAACTCTTACAATGTAGCCGTAGCAACATGCCTCAGAGAGAGCAAAGGAAATCCAGAAGAAAGCTGTAATCATAGGGGGTAGGTAATAATTTACCAGCCACTTATTCTAGATACCTTCCTTTATGCATCCTAACTCTCAACCCTGCTGCCGACGTCAACAGCGAAAATAACCTTCTGTTGTTACACACTAAAACTAGCTCATTTCTAGAAAAGTAAATAGCTCCAGTTCAGCCCCACAAGCCCCAGCTGAGGAAGCTTTAATAGCATTTTTACAACAGCCATAGCTTTTAAGAAAATAAAAAAAGCTTTAACTTTTTCCCTCTGTCCAGTCCCACGAAGCTAATGATCACCTCCCCGGCAAACAGCTAATAGGGCTCTATATTTTTTCTAGTGAATGAGTGAGGAGTAATAGGATTGAAAGTCTCTTCAGTGTGTGTTCACTAACTTGACTCTATGCATCCTGAATTAAAAACAAAAATTTCACTCAACTATTACATAAAGTTCGCCTCTGAAAATTATTTCAAGAATAATCATTATTTCTCAGTTACTATTTAATTTTTATGATATACATTTAAAATCACATGAAGGATCTTAAATAACTCTCATGACTTCTGCCAAGACAAAATGATCAGTCAGAGATTACGCAACAAGAAAAATGGAAATACTCATTCCCCTATAAACAGAAAGGTTAAAATACACTCTCTTAATAGCCATTTTTTGCAAGAAAAGCTATTAAGCTAAAATCCAAATAACTTACCTCTGTAACTGTTTTTATCCCAAGCAAATAAGTGCATTATTGGCCCCTAACACTCACTGCAGCAGAAACCAACAGTAAAGCAATGAAAATGTCTACACGGGAAAAACCATCAGAGCCATAAGAGAAAAGATTTTTCCTCTGTACCCATCTCTTTCAGCTTTAATTAAACTATGAGCTATTTCTAATAAATCAGCAGAAAAAAGCCTGCAGTCTTCCCAGTAATTTAGTGTTCACAGAGCACTACAGACTGACAGCTTCTCTCTGTATTATGTACATGCAGTCATAATTTTTAAAAAAAAAAAAAGAAACCCAAACCCAAAACATTAGTGAGCAGGCACTAGGCACAGAGTAGAGTCCAAAGCCAAGTTTACTCAGTCAGACTCATTATTTATACCATCCAAGAATATGCAATCCTGCCTTGGCTACTCCAGGAGGCAAGATATATTAGGGGAAGAGAGAAGAAATACAAACTTTGTCTTCCTATTCACAGTCCTCAGCTAGGGCTGTTCTGTATTTAGGCTTTAGTATGAAAACAGCTCAAGAAATGTTAAGAGACTATCAGTGGGGAAAAAGAAAACCAGTTTAGAGGTTGAAGACGATTCTAATAGTTTCTTTTTCTCCACCCGCTTCCTTTTTATATCCACTGCCTATTTAAGGTCTTTTCATATATCTTTGCTCTCCAGTCTTGTCCTACAGCATTAATTTCTTCTTCAGCAGTGAGGGTTTGTTTGTTTGGTTTTTTTCCCCTTTTCCTTTTCTCCTTTGAAATTATATATACAAGCATATTTCTGCAGTTCATACTCCTGAATTACAGAGCTCCACATTAAGATGTCTGGCTCCTTCCACTTCCATCTATTTTCAAAAATATTCAGGATACAGTATATAAAATCTGCAAATATCTGTTCCTATTAAAAGGTTATAAATAGCATGTTAAAGAAAAAAATAAGAATTTTGCCACCTATGAAGCCAGCTTACCCTCAAATGCCAAAATTGAACAGAGTCCCCAGATGTTTGAGGGTGCACTAATAACATATTGGCTTCATTCTAGAGTACTTACTAAAAGCAAGCTCAATTTGGGATGCACTCTGCTGGGACAGCATCACCACTTATGTGGTAAGCTCCGAAAACATGCCTAGGGGCCTTCACAGGACAGTCCCAAAAACTCTTAATCCAAGTCTGGATGGAAATCCCAATGAGGACCCTGAAGGAACCGCACACTGGAACCTTTTAATTTTATTATGAAGAGAGTAAGAGCTCTGGATCTGCAACAGGATTCTCACAGACAAATCTTTACAGCCCCACAGAGTCCTATGGAAATCAATACAAGCCTAAGGGTCATGCCACACAGCTTTCCAGGCAAGGTCAGCATCTCAGTTTGTGAAGACATGCATTTTATCAACTGTCCTTAATGGACGAGCCCAAGCTGTTTCAAACAGCACAAAATACATTTACTGAAACGCAGTTCAAAACAATGCCAAAAAGACAAAACATTATTTCATCCCAAATAAATGCCTCAGAACCAGAGTTCCATGCTTGCTCTCTATGGAAATTGCTGTGTACACATAGCAGCTCTAATACACTTGTGTTTATGTTCCTGGAATTATATGCACTTGTAAGTGAGCTTTGCACCTGTATTTGTATAAGACTGCAGCAAACACATTTTTCTCTGAACCAAACAAAAGCAGATTCTGCAAAACAGTGAAACAGCACAGTTTGCTTTCAAGTTTGGGCTCAGGAGCCTGCAAGTTCCCATTTTTAATCCTTGAGCCATCACTCGCTTCCTGCATGGCTTTGGGTAAATCACTTCAGCTGTCTCACCATCCCCTCCTACTCCATCAATAATCACTACATTACCTCCATCTCAGGGATTTCGCAAGGTTTAAAAGTCTCATGTTTATAGCACGCTTTGGCCATCTAGCCCGCCTGCGCAAAAGCTCAACATCAGCTGTAAAATACAAACAAGACTTAGGAGGCCGTGTTTACTTCCTGCTAAAGAGTGGCTTTACCCTAAACGCTTCCAAACCTAGCCACGTCAAAAGAAAACAATTTAGTGACTTAGGAAAGAGGGGGGAAAAAAAAAAAAAAAGAAAAGAAATAAGAGGAGGAAAAAAGAAAACATGGCAACCCTGCTGTTTATTTCCCCAAGGGGAGATTAACTCCATTGTAGCTCAACATAAAGGCGCAGAAGGTACGGACACGCTGACCAGGGTCGGGCCGTACCTGCTGGTCAGGAACAAACACTCCTCTTCAGCAGCGCACCGGAGGCAGGCGAGGCCCGGGAGGGCCGATACCTGTTCCTACCTTCAACTTTTCCCTGCCAGAAACGCACACAAGATTCCGACTCCAGGGGGTGGGAGGGGAGAGCTCCAGCTCA
>VYXH01005045.1:10270-22236 GCA_013397275.1 Burhinus bistriatus | reverse complement strand
TCGCCACGCAGCTGGTGGACCCGGTGGCCCTGAGCTTCAGGAAGCTGCGGACCATCCTGGAGTGCCGGGGGCTGGGGCACTCGGGGCTGCCCGAGAAGAAGGATGTGCGGGAGCTGGTGGAGAAGTCAGGTACGCGGAGCTCCCCCGGCGACCCACGCGTGGGGAGGGAGGTCGGTCCCCTGCCACCCCCGCGTGGGGAAGACGGTCCCCCGTGACCCCTGCGTGGGCTCCCGCCGCCCTTGGGATGGAGACCCGGGAGCCGCTTCCCACGCTCGCGGGCCAGCGCGTTGGCAGGGTGAATTTGGGGAGCCGGCTGGTTTACCCCACTAAGGACCGAGACGCCGGAGCGGTTAAATGGAGGAAGGCAGGGGGAAGCTCGGGGATGGTGACGTGAAAAACCTCCGCGGCGTTTTCAGCCCGAATCGGCTGCGTGGAGGGAAGGCCTTGGTTGGACGGGTCACCGAGAAATGGCTCGTCCCCGTGAGCTGCGCCGGGGTGCTGCGGGCCGTCGGGGTGAGGGTGGGCAAGGTGGCACAGATGAGAGCGAATGTCCCCTGCCGTGAAAAACGAGGAGGAAAGAATCCAAATATATGCAGCGGGTTAGCATTCGCAGCTGGGGCCAGCTTTTCCCGTGTATGCCTCTCCCTTCCCCTTCGCTGGCATTATTACAGTTATTGGTATCCGGATGGGTACGGGGGAAAACAGGGATTTTAGAGCTGAGGAGCAGGAGGGATGGGCACCGAGGGGCACCGGCGCTTTATGGAAGAGGAGCAGTAGATCCGACGTATCAAAAATGGCTTGGAGGAAGACAGGGAGGCGTTTCAGAAGTAGAGGGAGACCAGGTGAAAGAGGTGGTATTTTGGGGGAAAAGTGAAGAGGAATGGAGAGGTAAGGAATGGTGGAAGTGTCTTGGAAGTAAGGATGCTGGCCTGGAGCAGTCGGAGGGAGCTGGCCCCGAGGACTGGGAGATGGGGCTGATGTAATAGCTGTAGTGCCCGCCAAGCAGGAAAATGTGCGTGGCTGCTTCCAAATCGATGATCGAAGGGCTGCTGATACAGGAGAGAGAGAACCCCCAGTGATCGGGATAGGCGGTGAGGGCTTCAAATGTCTGGACAGAAAAAGAGAAGGATTTAGATTAATATAGTGAGTGCCATAACTTTAAAAATGCTGAGTCTTTTAAATAATTTATATTAATGCTGGGCATTTAAATCTAATCTGCTTGTATTGTTCATTGTTTATTTATGTTGTTTATTCGATTTGCTGCCCCAACAGTAAAAAACATAGGCAATTTCACTTTCATTTCCAAACACTTTCACTCCTTGGCTGTCAGGTACTTTCATGATGTCATGATGTTTGGGTTGCAAATGCTGCAGGGAAGTATTTAACTCCAAACAAACTGTATTAACCAACTTCTTCAAATGTCACGGAAACACTTCTTTTACCAACAGGTTTTGCAGCATTTTTCTGTTTGTGGGTTTTTTGGGGGTGTGTGTTGTATGTGTCCCCCCCCCAAATTCTATGAATACTTTTGGAAAGGGTTTCAGCTGTAACACTTTTTCTATTTTATATTTTGAAGAAAACAGCCTTTTTGGACAAGACTTAATTTCTTCAAGCTTAATAGATTAGTTACTAGACTGCTAGTTGTCATTAACAGCGTTTATAATGATTGTGAAACAAAACATGAGAAGGAAATGAGATTACAAAGGAAACATTATCAGATGATTTTACTGTGAGCTCCTTACATCACTAGGATTGGAGTTCATGGGAACTTTTTCCAACTTTGCAAACAGAAGCCAACAGCTGAATTATTGTACCTGAGATTCTTACTTGCAATGGAACAAGCAACATGGGTTTTTTGGTACAAAATTATTGATTGAAATTCTGGAAGTCTGTTTGAATTATCAGTGTTAAGAAGGTGGTTCCTGCAAAATTGCTATCTTGTGAAACAAAAGCAAAGATACACGAATTAAAATTGCTCTCAGCCACAGAATATTGTTATTTTCAAAGAGTGAGGCTTAGAAGATGTTCATTTATTCTTTTGTGTGCTCAGTTGCACGCGTGGTATATCTGTGTGATCAGAAGCATAGCGTTCATCTCTTCGGTGGCCTGACAGCTGAAGTCAAATTGTTCATAGTCATTCACTATAGATAGAATTATAATAACTTTTTAGATTAGCTACCTTCGTACTGGAAAGGTTCTCTGAGCAACCATGTAAAATACAGTTAGTGAAGCTGTTACTAGAATTTATGAAGCGATCTTTCTCAATTGCCATTGTAATTGAATTTCTCCAATTGTCTCTTTTTCAGGAGACCTCATGGAAGGAGAGCTTTATTCTGCTCTCAAAGAGGAAGAGGCCTCTGAATCAGTTTCCAGTACAAACTTTAGTGGTGAAATGCACTTCTATGAGCTTGTAGAAGACACAAAAGATGGGATCTGGCTGGTACAGGTACAGAAATTTGATTATATATTTTTATATATTGATCACATCCAAAATGTGTTTCAAAGGAGGAGTTTATGAGGGTAGTTAACTAGCAGTAAAAGTGTGTGACAGAGATGGTGACAAACATTGGTGACTACATCAAGGAGATCATAAGGAATAAATCTGTTCAAAAACCAAGAAGGGCTGGAAGTGAGAATTCCTATACAGACAGGAAGAAAAAAAACCCTGTTATTCTGTGGATTGCTTTTTGAAAACCAGGTACTTTAGAACCAGAAAACAAGCAAAGCAGCACACGCCTAAGTATGCAGACTACGCAAGTACTTGGCCCTGGTATTGTAAGAGCTTGTGTGATGTGTGAAGTAGGTGCATTAAGTGTAGATGCTCCCAGCTGGCACAGGAGAGGTGCCTCTGGTGTTGCTCTTCCTTTTGGTTGTGTTATGCGCTCAGACCCAACCAGTTTAAGTTTTTGTTTATCTTAAAGGGCTTAGAGCACTTTTAAAATCTCTGTTGCCTCGTCACAAAGGCAAGATCTCAGTGTGCTACTTCCCAGGCTAGCAGGCTGCTTTTACAACATATTCCAGTAGCTTGAAGTTAACCTTGCCCTAAACCGTGTGGGCCCACCGATTTTATAGTGTGCTTCTCCAGGGCTGCATGAGAATAAAAGGACATTTAGAAAAAGAAAGACTTTTGCAAATAGGATTCTGAAACAATTTATCATCACTCTTGAGAACATAATCTAGACCAAAATGTAAAAATGCTTTTCTGCATCAACTTCTCTATTGAGAAGAGATTGTTTGTTTGGTTGGTTGGTTGGTTTTTTTTAAGACAAGTTCTCTGCTAACAGCCACATCAGGAAATCAAAATTTTCCACCAGACAATTAATTGTTCAGTTGACAGCTCTCCTGCCTGGTTTATCTGGTCTCTTCACTTCATGTTTTCTAGTTGAATAGATTATCAAGATGTAGTGACTTCCTGTTATTAGACCTGCACTGTCACCACATCAGATCTCACCTCAAAATAAACAATGAGAGGACAGATTACCTTCACCATCAAAATGGCATTTCTGTTTTGGGAAAGATGTATTAGGAGTTTATTGAATGTAAGTTTCGGGTTTAAATCGTACAGAAGAGGATTCTTCAAGCAGAGAGAGAGCATCGAAAGGAAGTTTACACATTGCCAAGCTAGCTGACAAATACAAGCATGAATATGCTATGAAAAACCTTATCCCCATGCAGCTCAAAAGAGTAAAATATGGTAGTTCTCTTGTCTGTTGCTTGCAGAATTTTAACCGTAATATATTTTCAGCTAGCTTCATAATAGCAGATCAGATGGGCTGTGTTTTGATATCTCTAGTGTGATGAATGTTGTCATCATTCTGGGAATATTTGCACAGCTATTCAGTTGGTCACAATAGCTGTGGAAAAAAAAATTAGTGGAATTTACTGAATAATTTACTTGCTGAATGCTATTTGTCTGTTTCTCTATAATAAAAACCACTAGAGATGTCAAATTTCTTTTTTTCAGTCTTGCCTTTTGAGTTTTCATCACTTTGAGTTTTGATTTGCTCCCTTCCTCACTGTAACTCCTGCCAGGGTAACTCCTGAGCTGGATTCTTCATGTCCTTGCGCAGGTTTTTCCCATATTCTTTTCTTAGATCTCATCCCTCCAAAGCTGCTTTTTGTTATCACTTCCCTGTTCTAATTCTTGATTACTCTCCTTTGCCCATTTTCCTTTACCATTAGGCATCCTGTGGAAACTTTACAGCTAATTGATGAGCTCAATGCTTAGGCAGGAGACAGTAGGAAAATGAGGATGCCTCATGGATGGGTTTGGTGACCACAGACAAGGTCGAAGCATTCCCCTGCTCTGTTGTTGCTACTGGTTGTGAGGCAGAAAAGATCTCCAGATCCTTTTCAGGATCCTGACCATGAATCTGAGTTCCACAGTGGCTGCTGGAAAACAGTAGAGGGAGAGGAACAGTTCTGGCTCAGCTAGCACAGTGGCTGTTGGTTGAGTTGGTTTTGAAGACTTTATGACGATGTATGGGAGGATGGGGACTCTGAAGATGATTTTTATTTTCCAGTAAATGAAATGCATGTAAATGAAATTTCTGAGGTGGCACAGACTGGTAATGTGATAGCCATCACTGTCTGCAGAGAAATCAAAGGAAAAAGAGGAGACTGTTATTTCTTGACGTGTTTGACACGTGATTTTATCATTTAGAGCCAGTAAGATGAATTCCCTGAAGAAAGTCAAAGTCCATACATAAGGAAACAGTGTTTTGTGGCTTTGTTTTTTTATTTTCTGGAAATCCACATGCAAAGCATCCAGGTTCAGTGGTAATTTGTTTACCAGTGTAGCTATTCACAGGTGCCCTCTGTTCCTACGTGGACTCCCATAAAGCCACAGGCAGCAGCATGTTTTCTCTCCTATTAGCTCATGATCTCATCACCTTTCCTTTTATGCCTTTCTTCTTGCTTGCCAGCTGCTGTTGTGTACTTCTTTGGCTAGCAAGGAGGATGAGTGGTAGTTTCTAGAGCTGCTTCTCTTGTTGGTAAAGGAGTAACACGTAACGTTCTTACTTTTCCAGAGTCTGCTATTGCTCATACACTCCGGTTAATATCTAGAAGCCTGTCACATCCATCCAATATTGTAGTCATATGACTTTTTAAAAACATACAGTAAATTCTCTACAGATAAAAATCCTCTTTGAAGGAAGTTAAAATCTAAATTGATGTATATTTTTATTTTAAAAGTCCCTGCCGTAACAGTGGTAAAGAGAAGTAAAGGGAACTTTCTTCCTGGCATTGAAGCAGGAGGACAAACATTTTGATCATGTCTGGTAGAGGTACAAAGGACATTATTATGGATATAAAATGTTGCAGTCTGTTCTGCATCTCAGCTGCTTGTTCAAGTGGTGTAGTCTCAGAGCAAGGGATGGATGTAGTCTTCTGTCTTTGCCTATTTTGATCTAATTTCTCATGGTCTCTTTCTCAGAAAAGAAAAGCAAAAAATCTCCAGACATCTTTAATCCGTATGGATGGATTTCTGCACCAGTTGTGAGTTCTTAGGAAGGAGCGACTATGCAGAAATTCAGTTTTGTCAGCACAACAGCGAATAATAAACAGAGTGAGATGTCTCAGAATTAATAGAAGTACAGACAGTCATGTAGAAACTTATTGATGTTATCTGGAATAAGTGGGCTTTTTTCCATGCTTCTAATAAATAACTCACCAGTCCATTTATAATTAATTGTATTTCTGAATGAGAATTATCCAAATATTTTTACTTCTGTTTTATCTATAGGAGGATAGTTTGCAACATAGCTGTTGATTATAGAGAGTTCTATGAAAAGCAGATAAGAAGCTTAATTAATAGACCAAGGTTTTGAACCTTTGTGTCTTTGTGGATTCCTAAAAATCTTCCAGCGAGTGCATGGACTCTTTAGAGTAATATCAGGCTTCCTTTGCTCATTTACCCTCTGCAGGCACTGTGGGGAAGTTCCTGGGCCTCCAGGGGTCTATATGTCTCAAACGGGAAACTGCTAAACCAGACTGACAATTCTCACGTACATACAACCTTACCACTTCATTAAATAAGTTAGAAATCAGTTTTGCCTTTGGCAAAATCACACAGTTGTTTCTGATTCAAATGTCAGTACTCCTTCATGTGGAGACTGACTTGCTGAGGCTGGGTGAGGATTGACCATTCCCAAGAGAACCACCTGTACATGCATGTGTGCCGCGGGAAATGGTGTCTAAGGGTTTTGTTCTTCGTAATGGTTTAAAGCCTGTCACGGTGTCCTAGTGCCCAGACTTGATGAGCACTTGGTGTTGTTGTCTTTGTGGCTAGGCTGTAAAACCAAGTTTTGACTATTCGCGCATATTCAAAATTGTATGGTCTTGGTATGAGCAGGTGTGCCTGACACCTGGTATCCTGGCTAAATTCCAGCTTAGATAATGCCTGAGCTTCCCTTGGCACTTTCATTTGGATTCAGTTTTCTCTTCCTTTCATGGCACGTACTCCTAGAGATGCTGCCAGTGTGAATATTTTTCCATCACAAAAAATATATATAAAAAACACATGTGCATCACTTAGTTCAGAGATTCTGCTATTTTGTGATGATCTCACAACTCTGCCTTTCTGCTTTGATTTCTTTTTTTAGTGTTGTTCCCATCTCTGGTGCAATGTATCAAACACAAATGGAATGACTCTTAATCAAACCAGCAAGGCACAAGTGCTGTCAAACGTGCAAGTAGACAGTTCATCAGGATGTTTTTCCCTTTAGTGTTACTGAGGCTGCGTCAGGTTCCTGAGGCTATTAGAAGCAGTAATAACTAGTTTTAAGGGCTGATTTTAAAATGCCCTCTTTGAAAAAGCTGTCTGTCAAGGGTGTTCGGGTTCGGTGGGAAGTTATCCTTGCGTATACTGTGGTCTGCAAAGTACTCAGGTTGCTGCAAGTTGTTGGAGTGGAGACAAATTGTGGAAAATGTTGGTTTTGTTCCAGACAGTATACCTGGTCTTGTGCATGGTACATTGTAGGGATTATTCCCCATTAAAAAATACCGGTTAATCCTATTCTAGTACCTTTGCTGTCAGGATATGTGTAAGCTCTTTCCTCCATCATGCTGTAATTCATGATGCATCATCTAATCATGTAATTCATTTATGCATCAAATGGTTAACATGTTTCTTTCCTCTGTATGCCTTAACTAAAAGAGAAAGCAGAGAAAATAATTGAAGGAGCTAGAATTGGTTAAAATACTGAGAGTTGAAATACCACAAAGTGTTGTTTGTTCTGCATGTGTCCATCTCTGACTCATTCTCATGCCCTGTGATATTTGAACATTTTTAGTTGTAAGTGAGCTTAAAAACTGAGACCAAATCTTGTTACAGTGACCTGTTTTGAAATCTCTATGTACCTGCCTAAAAGGGATTGAACAATACCTGGCTTAAATGAAGAGAAAACAGGAGAATGCTCAAATACAGCTACTATCATGGTGTGCTCAAGTACTGCTGGAGTACCAGCGCAGGAAATCTGTCTTTGCATATCGCATTGCTACAGCAAACTCTTTAACAGCAGCAGTGTTTCCCTGAGCCACTTCAATTTTTGTCCCATCTTTTCCGGTATTTTAAGTTTGCATGTTTCATAAAAGAATTTTTTAAAAAATCCTTAATGGTAACTGCGAAATTAAGGAGGAATTGCATCGATGACAGTTATGAAGTAGATACTGTGATATCTAGGCATCTACCTGAGACACTTTCTGGTTTGGATTAAGCAAGAGAGGCGAAGTGCCTTGCTGACTTTATCAATTTTTTCCCAGTGTTTATATCTTTCTGTCTCTGGGGTATTTGTTCTTAAAGTCCGTTTGCTTCTTTAATGTCATAACTGTGACTATTTTAATTTATAGATCAAAATTATTCTATTAATTATGTTCACAGTTGGCCTCTTTTGGGACAGTTCTGTCTAATTCAAAGTCAGGAGAGCTCTTCCAAAGCAAAAGCTGCCTATGCAAGTGCCTGTTGAAATCATCAGGATTTTGATGATATCAGTATTATATGTCCCTAATTGAATTATAATTTAACTTTGTTTTCTGTGGTAGCTGGAAGCCGCCTTTTTAGGTGTTTATGAAAACTAAACAAGAAAACTCAATCAGAAGATGTAGAAATAAAGGAGATTTCCAAACCCCCATCTTTCCATTTTTACTTTGCGCGTCTTGGTGGCATAACTTACCTGCAGTATTTCACAGCCGTTGGCTGAGAATCTCCTGACTTTTTGGGATATGGTGTGGTCCTTCCAAATTCACAGATGGAGTACAAAGAAATTTGTGTCTGAGACTTCAGGGGAAGTTTGTGGATGGATGCTCAGTGAGGGCCTGGCCTTCTCCTCTAACATCTTATTCCACTAAAGGAGCTAGTAATTAACATATAGAGATGGTAATTCAGACCCTGCAGTCAGAGCCAGTCCTCTGGCCTGGGTTAGGTGTAGATTAGGGAGCAGATCTGTTCTGCGATGTGGGATTGTTAAATGGCAGGGTTACTTTGATCCTATTGGATTCTCTTAGCCCATTAAGATGATTAATGGATTAATTGGGTTATCTTCATTGTCTTATTGCTGCTCTGACATACGATATGGTGCAGATTGTGAACATAGCTAATAATAAGAAAAGCTTGAAGGCTTCATTTGTGTTCCTCTAAATGTGGTGTTTGTTTCTCAGCTGTGCTAGCTGATCTCATAAAAGATACCTGCTTTGAAGAGCTTTGTCTTTATTTCTTTAAAATGACATACAGCATATGACTGAAAGGGGCCTTCTTGATGAGCGAGTTCAGCTCTCTGCTAGACTGCGGAGCATGTATTTATAAAATATCTTGCCGTCTCTCTTAAATTGTAAGTTGTCTGAGCGTAATACTCCTACGGACTGTTGTCTTCTTGGATGCATGTGTCTGACTTCTGGCCGAAGTGTATTCATGGCTAATTTGTTCCTATTGCACTTAAATTGAAATCGCCCTTTAGTTTCACTGGCTCCTGATGTCTACCCCACTACTCCCAGTACAGGAGATGAATCAACCAGTTTGTTTTGTCAGGTGTAATATATCCTGGGCTTTGCTTATTTCACAGCCAGTTAATATTGATGGCTCATAGTTCCTTTTGGATCAACTAATAGACCCAAGCTTTTCCTGCCATCGCTGTTTCTAACTGATGAACTCCCCTAGTGTCCTGTTCATTATTGAATTCAATTTCATTTCTGACACTCTGCATTACAAGATTTGTGCAGCTCTTCCTGTATAGCGTTATAATCCTCTTTTGTACATAGATGTGCTTCCCAATTTTATGTCATCTGCAAATAGCTTTGGGAGACTTGAAGTTTCTTCAGGAAGGGCATTAATAGGAATATATGCTGAACTGAGCTCTGAGGTAAATCTATTAAGAACTCTTTTAACACTTTTCTGGCATTTGGATGTTTTCTTGCCTTAGCCAATTTCTTAATCGCTTTAAAACTTTTTTTTTTAAGTCACTATAAAAACTTACCTCAAGTTCTCCTGAAAGTTTTCCATGTGGCACAGTACTAGATACCCTACCAAAGTACAGAACAGGTAATACATTCCCTTTTCTTGAAATTTGGTTCTTTTCCTCCAGAAAAAGGTGCGTTTTTAACTCTCAGTTTATCTGGAATGAAACATCTTTAGTAATTCCATGGTGGAAAGGGGTGGAAAATTCAACCATCTCTGCACCTTTAAAATTTAGTCTACAGTTTTGCATACTGTTGGGATCAAACTGGTGGGATAATTTTTTTTTCATTCGCTCTTAAATATAGTTACTAACTTTTTATTCTGTCAAAATGTAAATTGCTCTGAAAGGATTTTTATTAAGAAATCTCTGCAGGGTCATGTATAATTCTGTGTTCTTACTGTATTACAGTTCTGGGATGGAGACTACCTGCTTACTCTGATTTAAGTGCATTAACTTATTTGAGTTTTATTTCCATCTTCAGGTGATACAATCTGTTCCCATAAACTCGCTAACCTGTCCATGGCCAGCCAGCTCCTTTACACTGAAAACTGAGTCAGAGCATTCATTTCATTTTAAAAAGAAAATTATGTTACATTTCTATCCTGTCTTCATTGTATGGTGATCCTGCTGCTTTTCTCCCTGTTCTGTTCTTATTCATATGACTGAAAAACCTTTTGATGCAGCTTGTAATATTCTTTGTATGGTCTAACTTGAATTGCTCTTTTTTTTTATTGTTTTTTTTTTTTTTTTTTTTTTTTTTTTTAATTTCCTCCATATCTTTCTTTGCTAGCTCTTCGTTTTGACTTTTTTTCATTCCTTGTAGATTCTTAAACTATTTCTAACATCTTCTTGGAAGTGCTTGCTAGGAAGAAGAGCAGGACTTGACACCCCCCGCCCCCGCACAGCCCCACCCCTTGCTTGAAATAGAAAATCCTGATAGCTTTGACACCTTGGACTTGAAGAATTTCCAGGCCTCTTGGGCATTCAAATTCCTGGTCTCCTCAGTCACAGGTTTTTAATCTAAATTTCTTAGCTTATCAAAATTCACACTTCTTAAATAAAATCTGTTACAAGTGTTTGCAAGTTATCTTTAATTTAAACTGAACTACAGGGTGATTGGTTAACCTGCAGTATTTTCTTAGGCTCCCTCATCCACAGAGATGATGACTACTTTCCAAAATACAAACCCTTGTCTCTGTGTGGTAAACTCCCAGTGTTGTAAGTGGGTGTTGTCTGCAAGGAGGAGCTGCAAGGGATGTGTTTATTTGGGTTTGGTTTGGTTTGGGTTTTTTTTTTGACATAATGACATAAAAAAGCATGAGCCCAAGAAATTTTACAAAGCTTCAGTGTGCATACCATAGCAGGGTTCTGTAGAACTGCTAGTTCTGTTGTTGTTCTACAGCATAAATAACTCTCTCCAAGTGGAAAGTCTTTTTTGTAGGACCGGAATTAAGCTGGTGTTACAAAATCTGCCAGTACAAACAGTCAGATGACAGTAAAACATACTGGTGGCTGTGTTTGCAACAACTCTCCTTCTCTTGACACTTGAAGTGGATACTGCAAGAATCAGACAGAAGAAACAGCTGAGCAGGATTGGTTCTCCTGCACGTAACATTGGCGTATTTTCAACAACTGTGCTAGGCTTTTTCAGAACATACACACGGAATTTTGGAAACAACCAATCTCTGAATAGCTGTACCACTAATAAAACGTAGCGTTACCTTACTATGTTGGATGCATTTATCATACCGTAGTAGCTCTGAGGATATACTGGCATGAAGGATGTCTTTAGGAATGCAGTCTCTTTTAGTTGAGGTACGTGAAAGGAAGTTTAAAATATTTAAAGTAATTACTTCAGTTACGTTGGGTGATGTAAAGAAGCCTCAATAATACAACAGATTTCCCCAGATGGTTGTCTTGGTGCTTGAAGGTTACGTTTAGCTAATCAAAAAGGCTCTTCTGCGTGATGTGTGTGTTTTGAGAATAAGTTGAGGGATTCTTATCTAGTATGTTCACCTCTGGTTTTATTTAAACATGTTGGCCTCGGTGCAATGGGAGTATAATCTGTAACTTTAGTTTAACTTTGTTTCCCTATGTAGAACGTTCAGCTTAGTGAATTCTCTTAGTTTACGTTTCTGAGAGGATGCTGCTTATCACAAAGCAGATAATATTTTTGAGTCTCAAAGGCCAGACACGCTTTCCAGCTCTGCGTCTGAGCCTGTACATAGAGAACTGTTAATCATGGTGACAACCTAACTTCCAGAGGAAAGCTGACATTTCAGGTTATTAAGTCAGAAAATGATTGGGAGAAGTTTAATGGTGGGTAAACAAATACCTAACAAATGGAAGTCTCAAAACTTAATTTAAAAATGTATTTTAAGTGGTTGCCAGTCAGCCTGCAGAAGCATGTGAGGCATTTCTAAAATAGAAACTGCGACGGCTCATGCAAAAATGCATGATCAGTCATGTCATTCAAAATTACCTGTCAACTGCAGGCAGGCAGGTTTCCCTTTT
>VYXH01005044.1:632289-663143 GCA_013397275.1 Burhinus bistriatus | reverse complement strand
AAAAAAAAAAAAAAAAAAAAAAGAAAAAATCTTATGGCCAGGTTCTGCCTTTTGTTTCTCATATACAGTCTTCTGAGAATCAAAGAAATTATACAGTAGGGGCAGGGTGGAATTAATTTTGATTTTATCTGCAAAGAGAAGTTTTTTGCTCTGTATAGGAGCTTCAAATAATTCTCCTACTGAGCACACTGCTATATTCTTTTTCATGGCTATGAACATAAAAAATGTTACTGATGTCCAGTTTCTGTAATCATACAGCCAAGCAGTTTAATTCAAAACACAAAATAGGGAGAAAAAATGATTATTTTTCTTATTTTTAGCAATTATGCAACTGTAATTTCATTTTATATTTTCTCCCTGGCCCCTAACTCCCACTATGAGAGTGAATACTGCTGGGTACACTGCAAGAGTAAACTGAGACCCAATGCTGCAAAAAGCTAAATTTGAGTTTTTCCTTGAACTGTTCTCTGATGGAAAATTTATGGTCTCACTTAGAGTGAATTAGAGAACTGCAGCATTTCCTAGGGCCTTTTTTACTTGTTAGAGAGATATATTTAAAAATCCTATGCTGTTCATTTACTAAAACGTTAATGGTTTTCTAACTTTTATGCTCCTGTAAAAAAATACTGTTAGGACACAAAGAATTGGGAGAGGAAAACAAAAGCTTTACTGATGTTTGATCATGAGAATGAAAAGATTAAAAAAAAAAAAAAATCAAATCACCTTACAAAAATGTCCCTACAGTTATTTATTACTGTGGGGGCAAAAAAAAATCTGACATAATTTGGTTAGAAAATAATGATTTATCATCTAAATCAGGAAATCTTTTTCAGCCCACAACAGAAGTTCTAGTGAAAGGCTTAAGATACACATGCACACTTTAAAGCCAGTAGTGCTACTTCATTGGAAGGACGCATGACCTTATTTTGGAGCAGGGAAGCAAACTGGGGTCTTCTATATCCCAGACACACTTGGCCAAGAGACAGGTGTCTCTGTCTCGCAGAAGAGGAGTGATGAGTGGCTGGTGGATCAACCACACCGCTGCAGCACCACTACTCATTCTCTGTTAGTCTTGTGCCACCTCTCTGCTCAACCCCAGGACTATTTTGTTAGGCAATGCTTTAGAACTGCATTTCATAACTGATAAAGATTGTGGGTTACTGGAGAAAGCATGAAGTACCAACCCTGCTTCTGACCGTATAATTCTACGTGCTATGCTCTGTTTAGACTACAGGAAGCAATTGCATGTGTATTTAAAACAATATGCACATCTTTCACTTTTCTTCTTAATTCATAACCATCTCTTCAGATACTGTTAACAAGATTGTGACTTTAAACAGATTTTACAGTCAAATAACATTAAAGTGTGTCAATTAGTGCCTTTTAACACTCACAGTCTGATTTGTGAAACAGGATTTTAAGTAACAAGCCATCTGTTGCTCTCAACTCTAATTATTGCACTAATTATGTATTTTTAATGGTGATCCTAATTTAGATCACGCTTTATCACCAGGAAATAAAAGGCACTATTTGTTTTCATCATTTTACTGAGATACTACGAATATTTTCATCTGTTCTAGTAGAGAAACAAAGAGCAGTTTCTGTTGAAAGTGTACTTTTGTACTTGGAAGGAGTCTGCACACGGTGGAAGCAAAACCAAATAATGTCAATAGACCAAATTCATCTTTGGGCCTCCATTTCTAGAAAGCATTTTTCTACCACTTGTGTCAAGCAGCCCCCGTGCTTGTAAAGACACAAATAACCACTAACCCATAATACGTAGCCAAAATTATCTATAGATATTGCAGACTCCTTGTCATGCCAGAATCTGTATTAAGCCCACAAACGGCCAGAGAACTTCTCCTGGGTTAAGAAAACCCTTCAACATAAAGGAAAAGAGGGAGTTGCTCTGAACTATCTTTGTTTCCAGGTAGTGAGAGTAAATCAGAGGGCATAGCTGGTCACAAATGGAAAGTTTCTTCAAGAAAACACTCTAATCTCTCCTGTTTAGAAAGGGGCACGGTTTGGCCCAGTCAGTGAAGATCCCTTTGTCAGGAACGCAGCTCAGACTGATCTGAAAGACACAGCCCCAAGTGGAAGTCCACAAGAACCAGAGCACGGTAACTGCTGCACAGGTTTAGAAAAAAACACTATGTTAAGACCAGTGTAAAAAAATCTAAAATTATAGATGGTTTTAAGGGTAGAATATAGGTGCAAACTTCCTCTTAAAAGTCATGAGAGTTAATGCATCCCAGAAAGAGGCTATACTGGCTGGGAAATAGACTTTATCATAAATTGTTAGGTACCTGCTTACTAAAATCCTCCACTTAGCCACCTTTGCTATACCATTGGTCCTATAATGCCATGACAGAAATTGAAGGCATAAGAGCATAACACCTTATACAACCTAAAAGCATTTAGCAATTCAAAACTGTCTTAATTGCATGACAGTATCAAGGATGTAAACGTTGTGTTTAGATAAAGTCCACTTCACGTTTCAACACTGAAATCTCGAGATAAATTTTATCAAAATGAAGAGGCATTTGACCTTTGCTTAAGGCTATTGGAAAAAAGGAAAAAAAAGGTAGCCACAAAACTGAAATGAGAATGACAGCACGGACCTTACCACAATCTAAAACTGTCCCCATCTGAAGTCAGAGCAGAGGAATATGAAGAAGGTTTAAGCTTTTTCCAGATTTATATTCTTAATGTCTCCCTTCAAAAGTGCACTATACAGTTTTCCTCAATCCATTCCATGAGCAGGAAAACCAATTTTAAGTAAAACAAACATTTTCCATATGAAAATCAGGAGATAATGTAAATACTTAAATTTATTAATAAATTAAATGTCCGCATGAGAACTGCAGCAGATAACAAAAGGAGATCATGTTCAAACAGATGACCAAATTCAAATAAATAGAGAGCTGTTCTTTTTTTCCCAGCTGGATAAGACAGCTCAGCCAAAATACATCTCATGCCTCTGCAAAACTCTCCGAAAATTATTTCTACTGGGAAAGATTGTCCTGTTTGATCATGTGAAATAGCCTGAGCCAATCGGAAAACACAAAAATTATGAAGCAACTTTCATATAAATTGCCAGCTTCACCTTTCAAGCTGAACTCTAGTTTCACCATTAAAAGTTATAATTTACTCATGCTGAGAGGTATTTGAGATAAGCATAGGAAAACTCAGAAGGTATCTGAGATACCACTCTGTAGGAACCATTGGTAAATGCTAAGTTTGAACGGCAGCTCTGCAGGCTCAAGCTTAAAATACAGCCTGAACAGCAGCATTACAAGCAACGGGCAGTGGGGAGAGAAGAAATCCAGCTCCGTGAGGAGCTGGGTTGAGGATTTTTTCCCCCTTCTGTTCTTTTTAACAAGGTTAAATTCAGTCAAAGTTCAAATGCAAAGCAGGAGTGATTTAGAGACATTGTCTGTTTATTTGAGCATTTGGAACAGCTAAAATCATTGTTAACTTTTTTTTTTGCTTTATTCATGTTTACAGACAAAATAAACAAAGCATCACTTTTTCCTTTTTCTTTTTTTTAGCCTTCTAGGACTGAAGGGGGAGGAAGTGATAATCGTTTTTAGTTCCTCATTTGCTAAGTCCTTTTTACAGGATTTAAACAATTAGAGGTGGAGTGTGTATGTTGAAGTGTAGAACAAAACACACTTGGCTCTACTTTGCCCTCAGGATCCAATTAAAATTTAATTACTATATAGTCTTTGTGCCTCTCTTTTAGCATTACTTTTAGCTTCATGTTTTAATTTGCCTATTTGTCTGACAACTACACAGCCTAGGAAAAAAACGGGGTTCTGTCAATGCCTAATAACTTTTTTTTTTTTTTTTGGAAGTACAGTATATCCCCAAATTTTGGAGAAAAAAAAACAAACAAACAAACAAAAAACCCCAGAAACTCAACAAAACCCAAAAACCCAACAAAACAAAAAAAATCCAACACCACAACCCAGCAGTGAAATACAACTCTAAACTTGACCCAGACCAAAGAATAAGACAAGTATTAAAATTTCCACAATCACAACTGAACACTTCATGTCCTCACTCCTTCTTTTATAACACTTCTTTCACACACACGCACTAGTGTGCCCCAGCTGGCAGACTGACACATCCACTTTTTATGCTGCCCAGGAGCTGCAGAGACAGGAGACCAGGAGGCAGCAACCATAAATTTTGCATTGCAGTGACTGAAATCACAGTTGTGAGACATTGGTTCTGCTGCAAATACTGAAGCCAAGCGAATTAAAGCTACCTTAGTAGCCTTACTTAGTATAGATGCTTGGGAGATATTCTGGTGATGGAGGCCAGTGAAGTGACGAGACAGAAACATGTTTATTTTACAAAGCAATTTTATAATGATTTGATAAAAAAACTGTGTAGAATCTCATCGCTTTACAGTGTAACTCTTTATTAAGGACCAAATCCTCTCTGCTTTGTCCACATGATTCAAACTACACAGTAAATAGTTCTTTTTTCTTATTACAAATCTTAAATAGCCATACTCATCACTTTGGCTGTACACCTCTGAGAAGAAATGAGTGTTAGTGCTTTTGGCAAAGCAGCAAGGGCAACGCTAGCAACACAAAGCTGAAAACATTCATGTAATTTCTATCCCACTTCCAACATCCTACTTCCACTGGGGTGAAGGGGGGAGGTGTAACCACCCATCCATCCCCAGTGCACTCCCAAGCACCACGTCTCTGCTGGAAGCAACACCAGGAGGCATTTTGAAGGTTAGTGCTTGGCAGTGTCAGAGGACAGAGCATTGCCTGTTTGCCCCCAAAGACAGGCGGTAAGCTGAATTTGCACTAGAGTCTCCCCAGGGCTGGTGGCAAAAGTAAAGGTGCAGTGCAATGTTTTCACTACCAACAAATTCAGAGTGAGATCTCCATGGCGGAACTGCTAGTGATATAGATAGGGGTGGTTTAACCAGTGGCTACCCAAACCTGTCACTGATCTGGCCATTTCTGCTGCAAGCAAACATTACCTCCACGAACTCGTTTCCTCTTATGTCTCTCCTTAATGTTTTAAGTTGATATTCTCTGATATGAATGAATATTCAGTTCCAAGACTATATGCATTTAGAAAGTCTTGTCAAACCAACACTGAATTTTCTGATGGCCCTCAAAGCAAATCCATCTCTCTTGGGAAAATGTTATATTGCTTGAAGCACTGGAAAAAGTCAAGAATATGTTTGCTTTGATGACAGATGAAATGTGAAAAATACTTCAGTAGTAGGTAGCGTTATAAACAATACAGCTTTCAACGGTACAAAAAAACAGCGGTACTCACACACATGTCAGATTTTATGTTTTCTCTTCTCCCATCACCTCAGCTTTTACAATAAACAGGTCATCTTTGACCAATTTTGCATTCCAGAAATACGTAAAGACTAAAACTATCCAACTTCAGGGTTCATAAATTTACAGGAATGATATAACAAGTAAAGATTATATCCTGAGGATTTCATACTGCTGAATTTTAAAGCACCAAGCTTTTCTTTCACTAGGCACTTCTTTTCTGGCCATATTTTTATGAACAGCTGGGTGTTGAAAATATTTCTGTATTTATTTAGTGATAAAGTAGCTGTTGTCCTTATTAAATATATTTTATTTAACATAACAAATGCATCTCAGCACTGAAAGCATAAGCATTTACTCATATTGAAGAAGTAAAGTGTATTCATAATTTCATGCTAAGATTTTCAAATCTTAAATTAGTGTGAATAAAGCTACATATTGTCAGCTAATTCAAAGTCGCTGAATGGAATCAATAGCGTTGAAAAATATCTTTGAAGGAGGTCATAAAAGATATCATTTTTGCATCCCTTTTTCAAAATGGATTTCCCATAGACTTTCACAGATATTAATGGGACTGCTCAGAATTATCTGAAGCAGCTCAGGCTTGGAAAATAAAAAGTACCCTACTAGTATTGGCATGCACTGAAGAGTTAACGCCTATTGCTGAATGATTACCTGGGGGCATCAACAGGTGAAGATTTCTAAATAACTAGACAAATGGATTCAGTGGGATCAATTAAATGGAAGAATTCATCTTTCTCAGCGAGTTTATTTTCTTATTTCATTTTCTCTCTTTCTGTTTTTTCTATGTGTATAAACAAAAAACACTCTTTTCTGCTAGAGATATATGTTTTCCTTCTCCATTGCAGCCAGGTAAGCCCCGCTGGGACTCTACTGCACTGAAGGGGTGAATGCCAAGATACTGTGCCCTCTAGTGAGACTACCAGCTTCTCCAGCTGCTGGAGTGATGCCTCATCAGGAATCCTGCACCACACCACCAGAGGATTCTGTAGCCTGAATGCAGACTAGAAAAGAAGTACAAATCTGTGAATAAAGCTTGCTCTCTACTGTAAGAGAAGAAGTGTCACAAGCTATTACACAAAACCAGCTACAAAAGGCAAGAGACACAAAGGGTAGCAGGAAACATATTCCACACACACATCAGGAGCAAGCAGGAAATCAAATGAGAAACAAATGTAATTGACAAACAATACCAAGAACGTGAAACCTTTACTTATTAATCAATATCAGCTTCAGCTTCCACCAAATATCTATTAAAGACTGAATTTGCTGATAACTAGCATCAGTTGTGGGCAAGAACCAGGTTATGAAAGGGATAAAATGGGCTAGTGATTCTCAGTTGATTATAAAGTGCTGACGAAATTCAGCATACAACACTAAGAATTAGAAGAGTCAATCTCAGTTTTACTTTTGAGAACTAGTAAAGGACGAGAGAGGTCCAGAAGATCAGAAAATCACTTGGGCTACCCTCAAAATGCAGCAAAAGTAGGTAAGAGCAAGAAAATTATAGAACAGTACAATATTAATTATTGGAAAAGTACTGTCAAAAAAATTCTAAAATAATTTTTAAGCACATAGAAGGAAAAGAGTGATGGGCCCTATCAAAGATAAAATCAACTGATCTAATTTCCTTCTGCAGGAGAGTTAGAGGATTTGGTAGGGGGCAGATGCAGCGGGAGGAAGGTATTTTGGCTTTATCTAGGTTTTTGACAGTTGTTTAACATAACATGCTCATACAAGATAGGGTAAAATAGTTGGAATTAAAATATTGCCCAGAAAGAGTCATCACTAGTTCACTGTCAAATGGGCAACACACAAAGCAAGGTTTTGCAGGAATCTGTCCTGCTTCTGGTGCTATTCAACATGCTCTTTAACAATTTGGATGGAAGAATACATGCATTAAATTTGCAAGCTGAAAGCAGCAGCAAGCACATCAGACAACAGGATAAATTAGGATTCAAACCAGACAATATGCTGGGAGAAGGTACCTAGAAAAAGATGCAGTTTACTGAAGACAGAGGCAAAATTCCACACCGCACCCCGTGGAAGCAAAGGAGATACAGTGAATCACAATGTGATCATGATTCAAGAACATCAGGCTGCCAAAATACATACACACAAATAGAAACACAATTTTAAAGTGTGAAATAATTCTCCTACTATTCAGCTGAAGGCTTACAAGCATAGACTAGCACAATTTCCCGTCTGGCCACAACAACTGAAGGATAGGAATCAAGTGGTGGTAGGACAGATGAGTGGTGGGAACAAGCAGTGATGCAGAATACATAACCGATGAGAACAGACTGAAAGGATTTGGAAATTTTAGTTACAGAAGACTAAGCTCTCTTTGAAGATAAAACCTTAATAGTGGTTTTCAGATATGCAAGCATAAGAAATCAGAGTAGAGAAACTCTTCCATTAAACTGTAGGGAGGAAAATGTAGTTGGATATTTAAGGCTTTTCAATAGAAAGAAAAAGCTTTTCTGTAGTAAGGAAAATTACATATTGGAAGAGACTGTGGAATCTGCATCACTGGTTATTTTCAGGAGGAAGTTGGACAAACACCTATCACAAACACAGTTCATCCTGCCTTTGAGCAAGGTCTCTGTGTCAAGCCCTGTTTTCTGCAATAGATTGATGTGATTTCACTGATTTCTTTCACAAGGGCAGAAAATTGATAGACAGAATAGAGAATGACCCTCATCTCTAGCTTTAGTGTGCAAAATCAGTTCACTTACAGTGACACACGAGACCGTGCGCATTTCCCTGCCACTAGGATTGCCAAGGATCCTATATCCTCTCCCTGAGAGAAGGATGGAAGCTGCAGAAACAGGTTACCTAAAATTCTCTATATGCTAGATACTAAGTAAGCAGCTTCTAGTTATAAGAACCCGCAAGCAAAAGTTACAAAGCTTTAAAAATAAATCTACAAAGCTGTAACTAAGACAATGATTAAAAGTTTAATAAAGCTAGAGCTTTACTGTGATTGTAGTTCACAATTCTGGTAGCTGGTGAATTTTCCAGGTCATATGACCAAGGTGCTGTACTGCTCTCCCGATCAATACAATTGACACCGTTACCAAGTACTTGTAAGGCTCATCTCCCCTCAAAAATCAATACCAGCAGACAGTTCAGACTCAATGCAATAGCCCTTGTGGTGGTTCGCTGACTCTTCTAGTAATACCATGTCATTGTTTGTTCTTCAGATGAAGTAGACACTTGCTCTCTCTCGATACTTTGGCAAACAAAACCAAAAATAAGTCACTTTCTCAACTATAAGCAAAAACAATGACACTCCCACTTCAAGTTGGAGACAATTCGCTTTTTAGCTGCTATTTGCTTGAGAAAATTGTGAAGAAAAAAAATGCACATGACCTTCTTAAAATGACTCCTTGCAAAATATCAGCTAAAACATGTTTCTAGTTCTTTTCTGCAACTCTTGTTGCCTCAAAATCATGACAGAAATGTTACCGAATCTGATGATTTTCCACCATGGATATTGCTTATGGGGTTAGAACATTTGCTTTGAAAGTGCCTAGGCTGAGAAGCTGATATATTGTTTGCTTGTCAAACTAGCTTGAAGAGCTAGACAATACTATTAGACATGGTATTGAAATGATGAATGGATGGATGGATTATCCTCACCTGCTGTGTGTTGTTTGCTAAAGGCAATTTAGTAATACTTCCTGCTCCTTTCAGTTCTAACAAATTGCCTCCAAAATGTGCAGTCATCTAACTTAAAAACAAGACCCTCGAAACAGAAAAATAAAAATCACAGTAATAAATGCAAGTACAAAGGTATACTGCATATTGCTTTGCTAGAAAATATTTCTGCTTGACTTTAGTTCAAAGTCACCTCTGAAATATGAGGCATATTCCTTTTTTAAGAACCTGATGCTGAACCTCTAAACACTTAGACCCTTTATGACAGGCCATTGCTATTTCTAGCCTTATCAGTTTCTTTTGCCTGCTTCTACTCTCCTGTTCATTTCTTTTCCTAGACATGAGCAATTAACACTTCATGGTTTCCATTCAGTCTTGGAGTGTGATATATTTTATTGTCCTGATATCTTAGACTTTGATATAATTTTCTGTCTCTTACAAACTGTATTTTAATATCTGAATGTCTTCACATGTGGGATTGCTCTTCTATTGTGTTTCATCTTTTTTCAATACCTTTTAAGTTTGTCATAATGGGTAGAGCAAACGATACACGTTAACACTTAAATAAAAAATAATTTTAAAAAATCACTAAAGAAAATTACTCCTCTATTATCTTCCTTAAGGCACATAGAGAATGAGGTGATCAGTGACTGCCAACATGGCTTCACTGGGGGTAAATTGTGCCTGACAAATTTGGTGGCCTTCTACAACAGTGTTACAGCATTGATGGATAAGGGAAGAGCAACTGACATCATCTACCTAGACTTGTGCAAAGCATTTGACATTGTCCCACACAACAACCTTATCTCCAAATTGGAGATTTGATCGATGGATGACTCAGTGGATCTGGAATTGCTGGGATGAATGTTGCAGTCAACTGCTCAATGTCCAAGTGGAGACTAGTGGTGCTCCTCAAGGCTCAGTACCAGGACTGGTGCTCAACATGAGCCAGCAATGTGCACTCACAGCACAGAAAGTCAACCGCATCCTGGGCTGCATCAAAAGAAGCATGGCCAGCAGGTCGAGGGAGGTGACTCTGCCCCTCTACTCTGCTCTCGTGTGACCCCACGTGGAGTACTGTGTCCAGCTCTGGAGCCCCCAACATAAGAAGGACATGGACCTGTTGGAGCAGGTCCAGAGGAGGGCCATGAAGACGATCAGAGGGCTGGAGCACCTCTGCTGTGAGGACAGGCTGTGAGAGAGTTGGGGTTGTTCAGCCTGGAGAAGAGGAGGGTCCAGAGAGACCTTATAGCAGCCTTCCAGTACCTAAAGGGAGCCTATATGAAAGATGGGGAGGGACCCTTTATCAGGGAGCATAGCAAAAGGACAAGGGGTAATGGTTTTAAACTGAAAGAGGGTAGATTTAGATTAGATGTTAGGAAGAAATTCTTCACTGTGAGGGGGGGGAGCCGCTGGCACAGGTTGCCCAGGGAAGTTGTGGATGCCCCATCCCTGGAACTGTTCAAGGCCAGGTCGGATAGGGTTTTGCGCAACCTAGTCTAGTGGAAAGTGTCCCTGCCCACAGCAGGGGGGTAGGAACTAGATGATCTTTAAGGTCTCTTCCAACTCTAATCATTCTATGATTCTATGATCTTTAACTGAGCCATAGAGAAACCTGGTATCAACAGCTGTGAAGAACTAGACAGTAAAATCACTAAAACCTGTCTGTATTCACTTACAACTCTCATTTTTCAGGAGTCCTGTACAACTTCACAATTACTTTGAGCTTTATCACGTGAAGGTAGACTATGGTTCACAGGCATTTTGGTGAAGTTTCTCATAATAAGCCTCTATTTGATTCAGTTCGTGCACATCCATTTTGGCATCACCTTCCTAATTTTTCAGAAACTGCCCTCTGTTACAGGGTTGAGAAATCATCCAGTTGGATTAATCTTCACAACAGCGTTTAGCATCATTTGTATATCTGCCGGGGTGAGAAAGTTTGGCAAGATGGGACGAAGAGGAAAGGCTTATACCAGAAGTAAGGTTCATAGTTCCAGTTTCTCTGTTCTTACGTTCCTTCGCTATCACTTTAAAGCATACATTAAGGTACTGTTCATTATCCAAGAGCCAAATAAACTCACGGAATCACGGAATTTTTTAGAGTTGCAAGGGACCTCTAGAGATCATCTAGTCCAACTCCCCTGCTGACGCAGGAATGCCTAGAGCATATTACTCAGGACTGCGTCCAGGCGGGTCTGGAAAATCTCCAGAGAAGGGGACTCCACAACCTCCCTGGGCAGCCTGTTCCAGTGCTCGGTCACCCTCACCATAAAGAAGTTTTTTCTCATGTTTGAATGGAACTTCCTATGTTCCAACTTGTGCCCGCTGCCCCTCGTCCTGTCCCTGGGAACAGCTGAAAAGAGTCTGCCTCCATCCTCCTCCAACCCACCCTTTAGATACTTAGAAGCAAGAATAAGGTCTCTCCTCAGCCTTCTCTTCCCCAGGCTAAAGAGTCCCAGCTCTCTCAGCCTTTCCTCATAAGGGAGATGCTCCAATCGCCCAATCATCTTTGTTGCCCTATGCTGGACTCTCTCCAGTAGTTCCCTGTCCCGCTTGAGCTGGTGAGCCCAGAACTGGACACAGGATTCCAGTTGTGGCCTCACCAGTGCCGAGTAGAAGGGGAGAATGACCTCCCTCGACCTACTGGCCACACTATTCCCTCTGCAGCCCAGGATTCCATTGGCCTTCCTGGCGACAAGGGCACATTGCTGGCTCATGGATAGCTTACTCAGAGACACAAAATTTTAGAGAGAAAGACTGGTATACTGTAACAACTTTGGAAGGGAAATCCTGGACCTACCACCTTTTACTGTATCCCTTGAAAACTATTTCGAAAAAACCCAAACCCAACAGTCTATCAGGAGACCAAGTTTCTGATTTCAGATAACATTCCATGGAGATAATAGGTACCTGTTTTGTCATTAGTTAACGCAGTCCTCTATGTCATCATTACAACCTAAGATAATCAAATGTGTAAAGAATACTGAAACTAAAAGAGGCATAGATTTTAATATTTCCTCTAGAGAGACATTTAGTCCTTTTTAGCAGTGAATTAGGGTATTATTCAAAATTTGATTCAAAAATGGACTGAAGACATGAGTCAATCTTTTGTCTAATTCACTTATTTCTGCCATTACCACTATAATGTTACCTTTAGTGAGGACTGAGCGGTCTACTGGGTTGCAGCCTAGTAATAGAATTATTCGCACATACTTCATTAACCCACAAGTCTATAATGGATCTTTTGCTATCATTATACATATAATGAAAGTTTGCCTCCTAAGTAACATCATACACTTATTTAAGCCAGCTGGTTGCCTTTGTATAGTAGTAATATTTCTCAGTCTAATAAATCATTTTCTCTGTTACCCTTCAGTTACCTAAGGGCTGCAGTATATATTACAAAGTAGCAGCCAGTAAAATATTTTAAAATAAGAACCACTGAGTTAAAAGTGCAGTAGAAGAGCCGGAACAGTTTTTCACTCTGCAGAAATAACAGGAGCTCCATTTTATTCTGCCTTTACAACAACACACTTTTAAAGCATAAGACCCCTTCCTTCACAAAATTAAATTTAAGTGCTAACATCTAAAAGACTGCAGTCCCTCAAACATTTAAGCTTAATCAGCATACTTCTCTGACATGGTATGTGTCTCAGAGTCAGATATCTAATCTAGTATTTGCAGGAATTCTGAGGCAGGTCTCTCTAGAGGAAGATTCACCCCACACTAAAATAGATGTTGACAAAATACCTTCCTGGATTTGTTTAGAAGAATCACAAAATCATTTAGGTTGGAAGGGACCTCTTGAGAATATCGAGCCCACCCTCCCAGCTCAAGCAGGGTCAGCTAGAGCTGGACCACTTGAGTTCAGCATATCTCACGTTTGTTTGCATCACTTCCAGCAGCATCTTAGCACAGTTAGCACTGAGCAGCTTCATATCAGTTTCACACCAAATGCCTCTGGGATCCCAAAACCAGATCTGCCCTATGACCCTAAGGCCTGGCCTACTTAGAGTATACTATTGCAATCCTTTAGAAGTCTAAGCCTTAAATACAGCACAGCTAAAGATCCACTCTTCACTTCCTCTGCTTTGTCCAGTTAGCTAAAATACTCTTTGGCTAGACGTTTAATATTTTGCAAGTATCAGGCAAGTGTGGTGCTGGAACTTCTGTAGAAAAGTTTTTTGATCAAAAACCTTAATCAGATTTGAGATGGAGGCTGAACCGCTCCAAGCGAGAGTGTGAGGTGGCTGTGGCTACAACGCAAGAGATCTATAGATCTGTACTTAGTGACTTAAGCACTCCCTTCAACCCAGCAGTCCTCTTGTAATTGTATGCAAAAACGAACAACTTCAGTGGAAGTAACTAAAAGACAAAAAGTTCTCTCCTTCTAGAACAAACTAAACCATGGTGGTTAGGAAAGGCTGGCTTGAACATTGTCAGACATAAGAATAAGTGGAGGCTGAGACAGGAAAGAGTGCAAACTCCACAACAATGTAAAAATGAAAGGATGCACATATGTCACCTGGATACCCAAGGTCTGTAAAGGGTCTTGGTGCACAAATCCTGGAGAAGGGTCTGCCCTGAAAAATCTGAGTTAACTCCCTTCATCCTCAAGCTGGACGCCCCAAAAGGTATACGATGCGCTTGCATCAATTTCCCCCCCCTATTATTTAGCATGTTAGCCATCATCCTGTCCAGCATACTGACTGTTATGATTCACATCCGATGGCATCTAACTGACCCCAACACTCGCTGCCCAAGAAGCCTGGCCACCTTCCACAGAGCTGCAGAGTCCATTTTACAAGCAATGCGCAACTCAAAGGTCACTAACAATGTTCAGCATTTTTGAGTCATCTTAACCTTTTTTCCATTGTGCTGACTTCACTTTCCCAACAGAAATAAGAATTTATAGTGGCAACATGGACACAGTCCTCATCAGTGAAGTGGTATAGCTTCACTTAGAGGTATGCCTAGCTCACTGTAATACTCCTTCTATTACTGCATATCCTGCAGTGTACTTGTACTCATGTGACTGAAAAAAAATTTTGTCTTTGTGCAATTAATCAGAAGATATTTAGTGAAAAAGAGGTTCTATGTACTAATTCTGAGCATTCTCTTTGGTATTTAACGTAAAGAACAGAATCCCACTTGAGAAAAATATTTATACCCTACTTGTCTTAGTGTATTAGCTCTCATCATTCCAAATCCTAGCAGCAGCACCCATCAAGCTGATCGAGGGCAGCTCATTGATTTCCCTGTATTTCCCTTTCTGCATGCATGTTTCTATGCAATATAAGCATAAGTCAGCACACACTTCAAAGCAAGAGAGGTTTTTTTACATATATATGTGTTATTGCACATAGCGGTACTGACTCACATTTGGTTCTTCCAGTTTATGCTGACTACATTTATACAGAATGGAAATCTATAATGGCAGACTTAAACCTCTGTCTTGATTCTATCCTTAGGTCATGGGATCTCAGAGAAGAAAAATCAGAAAAGATACAGTCATTCTCTTTCACAGTACATCTTTTCCATATTACCTCCTTTAGGTCAAGACTAAACTCCAATTTGTAGCAAGGGAATTGGGAGAAAATATATACTTAAGGGTCTGATTAAATATTTAATCGGACTATGCACAACTCTAATTCCCTGGACAGAGCTCAAGAGACTGTGAACTCCACAGAGAGCTTAGTAGATCAGGAACAAGATCAATGTTAATTAGAGCAAGATATATAAACTTCTTCCAAAGCGTAAGACATATGATAAGGAATTCAATGCATAATTTTAAGAGACTGGTCAGGGGAATTGAGTCCACTTTTGTTAAGTGTTTCCATTAGTAACAGAAACATTTATTCTGAGGTACAGCAACATCAGGCAGTAACTAAAATGCACAAGAAGAAATTAAGAAACACTTCCATCTTGTAACATGCTGCCATAAGAAACTGAGTAGTTGTTTTCCTACTGTTGGTGATTACTATAAGAATCTATTCACTACAAAGACATAGTTTTTCTTCTCATACAACAAATAATGAGACATCACTGCAGTACTGCAGTTACTTCAAAGATTTTTCACTCAGAGATAAAGAGACTTTTACAGCATAGCATTATCTCAAGACATGCTTAATAAGAAAATACTCTGAAAAATGTATTTACAACAAAAATCCTTTTGGACAGGAAAATACCTTTAAAAGGTCTTTTGCTTAAGAAATGAAGCACACTGTAGAAGTAACTGGTAAAACAGTTAAATAGGTAAAACACAGAAGATCTAAAATAAATAAATAAATAAATCTTAAGTGCATGTTTAACATCTTGAGCAATTTAATGTCAGTCTATTGACATAAAATCCACCACAATATCATATTACAGAAAGTTCTCAGCAATGATCAAAATTCAAGCTACACATGACACACTAGGAAAGTCGCTAATCGCCTGCAAAGGTTTGGAGTAAAATAATAAAATGAGAAGAGAAATAGTTTGCATACAGTTGTGAGAATATACACAAGGTGACCTGGCGGATGAGGAGGGGCATTAGAATGTAGGGCTACCTCTTTTGATACCCATTTTATATACTTCATTAGTTATATATAGTTTTGCTTTATAGTCCTGGGGCTCACACACTCCTAAGTCAACCCAGGCATGTACACATAGAGCCACAAGTCTGCGTTGCGCTGACTTTGAATAATTGCTACATTGATCGGATACCAAGGAACTACAGAAAAATTATAGTAGTTGATGATCTCCCTTGTAACAATCTGTCTTGCCTTGTAAAGTTTACATGTTAAAAAGGGTTTCGGAGGGTAGGGCTCTTCTGGGAACAGTGTCTAAACAAACACAGAACCACTGCTGTTGGCAGCAAAAAGCAACTTAGATTGAGAGGCAGACGATGGAAGGAACAATACTAAGCTGAGTTTTAAAAACTTCTGCCTGGATTCACCATCATTCAGCAGCACAAAAACTCATCATCTGAGCTGATATATACTATGAGCTGTTTTTTGGGTTTCTTTTTTTTTTTTTGACCCATCCAAGCATTAGTTCAGTTACAAGAAGATAAGCATTTTCATTCAGAGTTTGAAAAATGATGTCAAAGAGAAGAGGGGATTAGCTGGGTTATAACTTATCCTGAATGAAGTCACAACTTGAAGTACAAATTCAAACATTTAAGCTGCAACCCCATCAATGTGATATATTGTTAGTAGTGCTGATAACAGGATTTATAAGAGCACTGCAGATCACCTCTGTGGTATAAATAAACAGAGATTCAAAATGGATATGCAATTCATGTGCTTGGTAGTCAACACTCTTGACTGCCTCAGAGCTACATCGCTGGTTTGGGGTTCTCGGATCACTTTTCAAAGTGTCCCGAGAAAAAGGTGGCCTTCATTTTTATTCCCTGCTATTTAGTATGGTCCAGAGCATACAAGTACTGATTACCAAAAGAAAGAACGCATTTATTTTTACCATGAAGTCCTCATAGTATTCTTTGTATATGACACTACCAATTCAAAAAAATTTTATAGAAGTCATAGAAATTTTAACTTGATATTCTACCCATATATTTGGTTTGTGATTTAATAAGAATTTTAAAAGATAATTACAATTATTATTTATATTTAATTATATAATAAATATAGTAAAACATACTTTGCAGTCATTTATTTTTACACCAAAAAAACCTGAGAGTATTTTAATAATATTTTTATTATTTAATAAATCCATGGATTTTTTTCCTCCATGAGAAATATCAGTTCACCAACTTTAGCTGTTGCTATAATCTAATCTCCAAGAGCTTATGTTTATCATTATCAGAACTGACAAGTCAAAATAACTTCATCTAAAAGACTTGTTGTAAGCTTTCTGATGGTAACTTCTGGGAGAGGAGAAGGCCAAAGATTGAGACATGAAAATTGACTTTAAATTAGAGTTGAAATATCACAACCAGAGTCTTCATTACCTAGCAGTTACAATCCTATTCCAAAACAGATTGCTGAAGAGATAACCAGAGAACTTCTTAATTAAAATCTTATTGATATACTGTATCTACAGAGATAATTAAATACAGCACCAAGTTTTGCATACAAAAACATATTTATCTTGCCAAGGAAATAATTGAGAAAAATTACTTGGTGGCTAAGACTTGATGTAGATATTTTTGTCAATTGGCTTCTATTACCTGCATTACATGCCAAAGAGCTGCAACAACTGCAGATTTTTATTATTTTTTTTAAACTGACCAAGCAACAAAATATAGAATAGTAAAATAAATGTGCCCCTCTCAATAAATTAGTTCAAGGAAGGTAAGTTCACTTGGACTGTGAAATGGTCTGGATAACTGACATTTTATGCACTACCCACATTCATCAGCAGAAGCTGTAATATGTTTCCCTATTTTAAGCAATCAATGAACTACTAAATGTACTTTTCTATTTTTAACGCACATTTCTCAAAAACTCCATGCAGACCTACCATTGCTGGAATGTACATAAACCTCACAAAAGAACAACTCACCATTTATAAACATTGAGCACTGGCACCATTTGTACTATTACTTCAGATTTCATTTTCACTGCTAGCCAGTAAAATAAAAGGGAAAAAGATATATTGTGGAATTCATCCATCTTTCAATGGTTATTTTAAAGAACTAGTCCCAGAAAAGTACAGTATCAGGAAGTACTGAAAACACATTCAGCCCACGGAGTATTCATGGCTTAGTAGGAAACACAAATTTAGCAGGAAACAGAATTTCACTACTGACTGCTGACTGCATGAGTATCTCATTTCAATTAACACCAATATGCAGCACATGGGAACATCTTAATATGGTTTTTATCACGTTTTACTCTGATAACAGTCATACTCTAAGTTCAAATATTGGAGAATATTTCCTAGCAACCCTATTATAATATCAAACGTAACCAAACAAATGCAGACTGGAAGAAAAGTTTATTCTTCTATTTGAAATAGGTAGGAATGCAGGGGATGCTACATCAAGTAGCCTTTAAAGCACTGACATTCTGTCTTAATACTGTGAAAAAGTATTTAGATCTGTAGATAAGCTTACTGTGAATTTTACTGGACTGTTTCAAATATAGTCAAGGAGAAATCAAATACATTTCTTCCTTCATGTTAGGGCTCACTGAGCCTTCATGGATTGTGATTACTTTTAACAAGTTAATAGTTATGCTTTATTGAAAAAAAAGTATGAATTTATTGGTGCAAAGCAATTTGGTCATTTAAATTTACAGCTGGTAAGTTCATTACCAAATAATTTTCAAGGCTTTAAAAATAAAAGTCTCTCTTGAGAGTTGATTAGTGATGCTAGCAAAATAATTTTCTTAGAAATGCTTCTATCCAGTAGTGTATTCTGAAAGTCTGTTATACCCAGAACAAAGAAGCATACAATATGATAGATGAGATGTGTAGCCAGAGGTACCTTTCCCTGCAGGCTTTGTTTTGCCTGTGTTCTCAATCTTCACAAATACAACAACACTATGTGTTATATTACCTATTCAAATGCTGTAAGAGCAGCCTAATTGCAAACAATTTTTCCACATCCACTTATGATCAGGATGACAAAGTAGTTGTATGAAATCCTTAAATATCCATTGAAGCAGTGGCTGACATTCAGAAGTAGACATTTGGAAATGTATTCTCCAACTTTGTGAAGTACACAGTCATATTGCTAGCCTGCTACATATTTGTGTTCAATGCATAGTTAGAAATCATCAACAGAAGCAACTAAGATCAGTTACTCCCTCTGAATTCTTTATTTTGCAATTATTAGAACTGTCACATAGATGGAAACAATGAATAAACAGAATATTCTGCCTCTGTGCCACCAAAAAAAAAAAAAAAAAAAAGCTATTTTATTCTATTCTACCTTACAATGAGGTAGACATTTACTGACATCAACAGAACAACCATTTTTCAAAATTAAGGTGACTTCAATGTTCTTGATATGTATGTTTATAACCCTTCTTCTGGGATCTGGAGATGAGCAAAACACAAACACGCACTATCACATGGAAGGGAAAGCATGAGGTGATCTGAAAAAATAAAACAAAACCAGGAAAATATCTGAAGAAAAACCCACTACCTCACAAGCACATGAAAGCAGGTAATACAGATGTAATAAAAACTGCAGAAAACCAGACCAACAAAATGATTCATACAAATTATCAATGGACAGAAATATCAAGAGGTTCCATTTAAAACCTCTTGACCATGAAAGATCAGAAGAAGGTTGGAGGAAATCACATGTGATCAAATTAATATTTTCAAAACCCCCAATCACCAAAGATGTACAAAGGAAAATATTGCAAAAGGCAAGCACAGAAAGGATGCAAACTGCTTAACACTCATGCTATAGAAGTACAAAAATACAGATGACACTCATCCCAAAGCATGCCTGACCCTCAACTGATTTAAATGGATAGTGAAAATCACAGATGTGTCTGGGGTCATTAAACACATGCTAAGCTGTAATAGCTTTTATAAGTACAGAGATCTGTTTCATGGGGTGCAACAATAATCCTTGATTTTCCAGGAAAAATAGACAGTGCATTCATCCTACTCTTCCTAACTTTTGGAGACCCAACTAGATTGCAAAGTCAATTCACTTAAGGCTTTAGCCTGGACAGACTAAGAGTAAGTAAGACTCCAAGAAGTTGGAGTATTCCCTGAAAAAACGAAAAAGAGGGTAAGAGACTTTGTCTACTTTCATGCATTTTTTTCAACAAGATTCAAGCCAAACAGCTATTAGATGTCTGTACCTGAAGACACAACAGGTAAATAAACTGTTTCCTGTTTTTCAAAAGATCTGATGGAATTTGCTTGGCTTAGCTTGATGAAGAAAGATCATTATTAACCACTTTACATACCCTGGTTTGGGAAGTGATATCTTATGTATTTTTCCAACCTTTTCAAAACAAAGTGGATGTGCCGTATGCTGTCCACTATGATACTGCAGCAGCATTAAATGATACACTGGTGTTTCTAACCATGCTTCTCTGTGGTGACTCCAATCCAGATGCTATGTTCCAGAGATCTACTAATTTTTTTTTAGTATTATTATTTATGTTAATCCTGATGAAATGCATTACCAGAACAACAGAATTTAGTAATATTGTTTTCAGTAGAGTGGAGAGGTGAGGAACTATGTTGAAACAGATTTAAAACTTTGAGAAGAAAATCTTGATAAAACAGAGAAATAGTTCAAGGACTTTGAGATAAATTTGAGAAGGGATTAGTATAGTCACTTTGGAGTCAAACGAATTTAAGTGAAGTATTCTCTAAGACCATGGAATAAATACCTAAACACTGTTGGGAAATAGAAAATGAAACAGTGAACGACAAAACAAAATTAAAAAAGAAAATATAACAGAGGGGAAGAGAGACAAGAGAATGAGACAATGAGCAGAAAAAGTTAGCAAAATAAACAGAGCATTATTTCAGCATGTCCAGCTACCCTCAAGCTGTTGAGATATTTTAGTTAGTTAGTTAGTTAGCTGAGGAAATATTAAAGGATAGCTGGCAGACTATGAAACTACTCCTATTGTGCCATTCAGTGCTTAAACACTAAATTTAGTAACATTTTTCAGCTCTTCTAGACATATGTCTTTCTAAGTACATCAACTGTAGAGTTAACGTGCTGATTCATGCACTCGTATACGTATGTGTACTAGTACACACAGTCCAGCCAAAATGTTTATTTGGAACAAGCCAAACAGGTTTGTGTCATCAAGTTCAGTAAAGATTAGTAACCTTTGGGTACAGAACATATGCATACCCCAGAAAGACTGAATTCACTGAGTACACACTGCATGATGCTCACACGTGCATTTTCCTGAGAAAACCTTGAGAAAGTCTGATGATCTATGACACACCTGATGCTTTAAAAAACTCCCACAGACCATGAACCCTCAGAAATTCTTCTTTCCTCTGTTGTTGTGATTTATGAGCTTTCTTCACATATGTATTTGGTGAAGTGCAAAAGTCTTAAAATCTGTGGATCCAGGAAAAACTTCCTATAAGCTCTATAAATACCATCTGGTAAAAGTTATCTGAGTATGTATTATCTACTCTAGCTGAAAACCACCATTGCTAGACACTTGCAGCATGAATCAAGTCTCCCACATATGTTAACAGGCATTTTTTTGTTTACATACAAAACTAGGTACAAAATTAAGTGGTTTCCTCAGTTTCTTTTTCCCAGGTTAGTGAAGATAGTCCTGTGAATTTTCCTGACTAGGGAGTTTATTTAAAAGATATTCAAATTAGAGTTTCCATTGTATTGTTCTGTAAGACAAAGCAAAAAGAAAACAAGTATAAAAATTCAGGAAAAAACATTTTGCAACTACATATTAGAAATCAGACACCAGGCTCAAGGAGGTTTTTACCAGCATCCAACAAATTATAACTATTTTAGGGTCACAGTTTTCTTTATGCCATTTCAGCTAGGCATAAGCCATATCGAAAGTTTTTTGTCCACGTCTCAAGAGAAGGAATTAATACAGTTTGAGAAGCAGGCCAAATGTGAAAGACTAACCATACTCAAAAATTAAATGTACCTTGTATCTATTTAAACATTTTTTTCCCCTACAACAAAAATTGTAACATAGCTAAGTATACCAAAACTATGCAAGATTCATTTTTGCAGCCAATGGAAACAGTATTGGGTGAAAATGTAGGCAGATTGTCCTATAAAACTGGACATTTTGGAAAACTATTTGCACATGGAAAACAACTTAACACAGGACAAAACAGAAAGAAAGATTGCGTATTTTTCATGTCTTTCATCTTAAGCAACACAGCCTTCTTGGTTTGCCTAATTTTGTTAAAGAACTAAAGATGAATTGTTCCTAAAAATCCATGTGAGTGATTTGCCTTCTTTTCAGAGAGAGCTGTTGAGTGCCTGGCAGTAATTTGTGGGTAATAAACTAAAGATGCCCATTTCTGTAAATTATTTCCTTAATGACCCTTTGTTTCACAATTTGACTAATACTGCTGCTTTCGTCTTCCAGTCTCTGCAGTAGTTTTTGTATAACCTGGCATAAGTCAGGAGACCCTAGCCTTTCTATGCATTTTGATGGTGCATGCCCTGGGAACTGATAAATGGAAGTGGTATTTGTTTTGTGAAATTACTTTCAGAAAGACTAGACTGAGTAAAGCTGAGGTCTTTCAACACACACTGACAATGTGGAAATCTGTTCTCAAGAAAGGCTTATCTACTGAGTACTCAGTTTATTCTACTGTTGGAATTCCATTGGAAATCCCTAGAAAATAGTAAGTATAACAAAGTTGGGGGAGGGGGGTTGGGGGGAGTAGCAGGACAGGGAGGCTGTGAATTCATAGATTTACAAATGAATAAACATTAGAATTTTTTTAAACTGATACAAGACAGATATATAGAAGTTAGTTCTTGAGAGCCCAAAAGAAAGGAAGAATATAATAGTAATTTTGTTGGAAGAATTTATACTAATTTCTGTTATCATCTGGAAAGACAGTAGACAGTCAAAAAACAACTTAATAATGTTCTGTGCCTTTTCTGTAGCCCACCTTAAAGTTGATTTCATATAATTGTATTAGTAATTTTCACACATGTCTTAATTGAACTATTGTTTCCCCCCATTAAGTTTCCCTTCTGAACCCTGTATTTTTGGAAAATATTTATTCTATGAATGAGGAAAAATGTAGTCTTGAAAAGTTACTACTATACATAAGCTATATATCTACTTTCTGTATTTGTTTTCACAGTTTAGCATTCATTTATAATTCTGCCTCTTTGGAATTTCGTGAAAGGTTAGGAGAGAGAGAGTGATGCAAAGACAAATCAGGTAAGCAGAGTGCTAGAGATAATAACATGTGGTTTGTTTAAACTTCTGTGATCTCCAGTGCTCCACGTCCTCCTGGATCCAGCAGGAGCGCACACTAGATCAGAAACAGCACTTATAGCAAAAGGCTTTCTGAGCCATTTTTGCTGGTCCCAACGGTACCTTTCAGTGTTAGAGCACATTCCTCATTCCAAGCATCAGTAATATTTAGAGGTTCACCAGCAGTTCACCCCCAGGAGTCTCCAGCCAGAAAAAAAGCTTATTGTTTCCTTATGAACTTTTCAGTGCTCATACTCTGTGTTAATAATTGATAAATCTCAAGACTTCACACTAAACTTCCAGTTCTAGTTTCAGTACATTTCTCGTCTTAGTCCTCCCAGAATTTTAATCTGAGTTTTCTGACTGTTCGCTGTATTGCAACAAGCCTTAATACCACTCTTGGAATTACAATAACTGAAATTTTAGCTGAACTTGCATTTCCTATTCTTGATAGTCATTATGCTATTTATGGCTTCCAATTTTAAAATGCCTGCTGGATGTTTGGGAGGATGACCACCTTATGAATTCAATATCCTCTCAAGCAATCTGCACAAAAAGATGTAAAAAGTACACTCAGTGCACATCTCTGCCAATTTTACAGATAAGAATTATCTGGATATTTGATAATTTTAAACCTTTAATTTAAATTATTAATCTCAGCCTTAAACATTTTCTGTTACCAAATTCTAGTTTTGGCTTATGTTCCCATGCTTTTCAGGTTGAGCAAACAGGGGAAAAACATACAGGAAATGGTAATTCACTAAGCAGACAATACATTTTTCCCATGCCAGAGAGGATGTGGAGTTATGCCAGGCAATAGAGATATCAAAGTAGTCATTCATATGGATTTTAAACACCCAAAATGCACTTAGTTTGTTTCATGGAAAAGAAGATTATTCTCTTCCCACACCTTAGTAGCTAGCAACTTCTGCTGACCCATACAAAGGGAAGGTTGAGTTAGTGGACAAGTTTCAATGTATGATCCAATACCTCTTCAGATAACCCACATCTCTAGGAGTATTTGTGCTCAAAAACTGTTCCTCGCTGGCACCTTACCTTTTGATGAAACACAAGACTCCAAACAGGAGTAGCTGGATGACATGCCTGTGACCTAAAGAAAGATAAACTAGATGATCTTTTAAATCTCTAATTCTGCTTTTTTATTAAAACTGTGCGTATGCTGGAGGGGGGACAGAGGTACAGCAAGTGGATATGTCCTTTGAGACCAACAAAACCCAGATGCCAGCTTCAGTGTGGCTGTGACAACAGATAGAAAAAGAACAGAAAATAAAATACCTAAATAAAGTCAAGATAGCTTCAGGTTCCTAGAGCTTAATGAAATTCACTTCTGAATCCTGAAGTTATTGCCTTCAACAAACTCACAGAGAAGAGTCTAAAGAGGATTTGAGAGGTTTCATTAGTCCACAAAAGGACAGAGGTACATTTATAAAGACTCTTTTTAGGGAGGAGAGGGAAATGTCAATTGTGTAAGCAGTTTGAAGAGAAGTTACAAGTAATAGCCACCACCAATTTTTGGGGGGGATCAGTGGGGACAGGTGCTGGGTGAGGGATAGATCAGAGTACACCTAACTGAAAGTGTGAATAAGGAGCCCAGGATCCCAACAGATTCCCCTGAGTCTCCAAAGCAATGGCTGATTCCCTGGAAGAGCCATTGCTTCTTAAAGAGAGATTCTTACTCAGACATACAAAACTAGCTGTTGAAAACTAGTCTTAATGGATAACACCACTGAGGTCAAACCAGTCAGATTTCTGACCCAATGGAACAGAGGCAATAGATGGGGGATATCCTTATGTCTGCAAGATTTTTGATGCATTCACACATGATATTTCCATAGGCAATGAGGGTAACAACCGCATGAATCTACTTTTAAACAGGCACTCACCTTGTTAAAAAGTTATTCAGTCATTATGTATTCAGTTATCTGAATGGACATACAGAGAGAGTCAATTTGATCCATTTTTGGTCCAAACACCATAAATATTTTTATTAATATTTAGAGCATAAATTATATATTCAGACTTGATAATCTGTTAATTTGAAAAATTATCCCATGCTGAAACTACTGAAAGTAATTTTGGAGTGCAAAATTAGAAATGAAAAATGATGTTGATAAGCCAGAAAAAGTGCGCTGGAAAATGATTCAATAGAACACCCTCCTTTGCACTTGTCACAGGAAATAATAATCTATTGCATAAATGCAAGACACGGAAATGCAGACCAATTTCGTAGACAAAGTATCCTCCTTGCTGGATGGAGAGCTATACCAAAACAGAAGGATCCTACCTCTCCTTTTTGATACAGTCCCTAGTAGTGTAGGTGGTAACAGTGAGATTATATGGCAACATATGGAAATCAATACTGAAATCCAAGGAAGAGCAATTTAAAAAACACCATGTATTAAACATGACCAGGAGTTGGCTCAGAATATCCTCCCTAGCCTTTCATGTTGCTTTGTACACTCACATTTTGATCTTATACAATGTATTTGGTTATCACCCTTGAGCTGCCTTCTGTTTTGTGGAGGAACGTCATGTTTCAGAGATTAGTATTCCTTTTGAAAATGGGGAAAGGGTTGACATGGTGTTGATGCTGATACAAGCTGGAGATTAGATGTATAAACCAAGTTTGTGAAGGTCTACTGAAAATGTCAGATGGACTAAAAAAATAAAAATAAAAACCAGCCCTTCAGCTATTCTGGTGGGTGTATGCTGAAATCACTATTAAAATTGAGCTCCACAGTTGTAGAAGAGAGTGTCTGCAGGAAATAATCAAGAAGCCAATGGTTCCCAGGCCTATTGCTCTGGTTTGAGAAGAAAATTAGTTGTGTTCAGTTTTGATGTTTCTTCTCAATCTCTGAAAAATTTTATAAACTTGTTTGTCAATAAATTCCGACAAGATCCAATCATATATTAGTGTGATAACTCCGATAAACCCTGAATTCACCCTGAACTTAGACACATCCCATCCCATCTAACTTAAAATAATAACTCATAAATACAGGAGATATTAAACATATATAAACCAAGCAACTGTCTCATTCATGTTGCTTAAGCCTGGAATCCCTCTCACCTTGACAACTTTGACAGAGTATCTTTTATCAATTGCTTGGAAAAGACAAGATAAAGTAAAACAAATCTTCAGGTTAGAAGGTCTGAGCAACTGATGAAGGATATCATAAGATATGGCTCTTTCCTAGAGGTTCACTATTTCATATTAATTTAGGAGTAATTTTGCCTGAGTAAGTGAACATGAATCAATTTGTCTGAGGAGCAAAATATCCTTAGGAAAAAAAATGGTAGAATTCTGGAAGGTGAAAGAGCATCTTTTAAAATTACCCTGCTGGCTGCTCAAGGACATGTGAATGAGGGAGTCAGGACCATTATGGGGACTGACAGAAGATAACATAGTTTATACTTAGAGTACTTATTTTTCCTTTGAAGAACCTGACTCCTTTTTTCTATTGTACATTTTTCTGTCACCCATACACCAAAAACACAGTTGAGTTTGATTAACTGTATCAATGAATGTAATATTAAACATGCAGCACCAGAATAGAATCATAGAATCACAGAATGTTTTAGGTTGGAAGGGACCTTAAAGAACATCTAGTTCCAACCCCCTTGCCATGGGCAAGGACACCTCCTACCAGACTAGATTGGTCAAAGCCCCATCCAACCTGGCCTTGAACACCTCCAGGGATGGGACCTCCACAGTTTCCGTGGGCAACCTGTGCCAGTGTCTCACCACCCTCACAATAAAGAATTTCTTCCTGAGATCTAATCTAAATGTACCCCCTTCCACTTTGAAGCCATTACCCCTCATCCTTGTAAAAAGTCCCTCTCCAGTTGCAATGCAAGTCTGTTGTGAAGCATCACAAGCACAGCCACACTGATGTTAAGGCAGAGCAAGGGGGGGACGATGACGGGGGATGACGACAAAAACAAAACAACACATCTGGACTGAGGGAAGATATTCAGGGATATAAAATGATATCTGGCTAAACAGCATTCTTTTCATTCTCCCCCTCTCCCCCCTTTTTTTTTTTAATTAAAATGCTGAATCATAGCTACAACTGTATTATAAGGAGTTCAGAGTAGACAGAATCTTTTCAGTTATTTCTGTGTCTTGTCAAGGAAAGGAACATCACAGACCTCTGTCAAAACAGCAGAGTGTCTGAGGAGGGGTGCAGGACCAAAGGAGACTGGAAGAAATGCAGGATTCAGTTTGGTTGATATTATGTGCAATCAAAGCAAGAGAACGTGCACCTTTCTGCCTGACCATTTCAACATTGGGGCATTAAAGTATGTCCATTATTTCAGAACGAACAAAAACTCCCTTCTTTACCAGGAAGAAACAAGAGGCAATGCTCACCTTGCAAGAAGGGCAGTATGCACATTCTTACATCACTGTGGACAAGTAACAAAACAGAAAAGAATTATATTAGGAGATTATATGTCCTGTACAGGTGCACAGACTGCTTTTTCTGCAGTTAGAATCCAATAGTGTGATGTTTTATAGCCAAATATTCACAGGAAGTATCTATTATTGATAAATCCGAATGAGAAATTTTAGGTTGACAAGGTCTTATATTTACAGAGCATTTCGAAGACACAATCTACCCCAGTTTAGGCACGGGTGAAAGAAAGGAGAAGGTACAGACTTATTAAAACCAACAATAATAATAATGCCCATAGCAAAATAGGCCCAGTGAAAAATTCCTAGTGCAACAAAATCAGCCAGATAAAAAATGTAGTCATCCTTTCTTTGCCTTCTGTTTTTCCTCATAAGGCAAATAATATCTCTATTCTTGCAAGCAGAGCAATTACAGTAAGCTTTCTATTTTGGAAATTGAGTATTATTAGCTAATTCATCTCCTAAAATTTAAAGTCATGATAGTTAGAATAAGTTCATCCAGATCAAACCCACCCGAAATATAAACAAACTTAGCTCTTATAAAAGTCAGTCTGTTAATACAAAATATTCCTGAGAAAAGGGAAAGGCAAACATTTTTTCTAGCTAGTCGTATATGGAAATCAATGCAATGTAGCCATACCACAAGAGAAAGCTTTAAGAAGTTGCTACTGAGAACTCATGAAGCACCACCTCTTTTCCAAGTTTGAGACTTTTAAACAAATTGTTTAATACTACCTCACATATCTGTGTCTCCCAACAGTGAAAGCATCTCTGTTCTGAACTATCTGTGCACAAAACCTATCCAGGAAAAAGCAATTTCACCTGCATCACATCAGCGTTTCTCCACAGCTAAGTACAGTGCCATGATTATTGAATGTTTCCTCCTTTCTCCCATGAATGTCAGACTTTAAGTGCAGGAAACCGTAAGAATACATCCAGGAAAGAAGCTGTGTACAGCTGTACATATTCAACACTTTCAGCTATAGGAAATGAGCTGAGCATCACCAGCCATTAGCAAAAATCCCAATCTCAGCATTTCTTTTTTAGTATTATTATTGTTCTCAGACACCACCAACCCAAAACTTTTTTAACCATGTCTAGGGTGATGCAACATTTGTGCAAGGAGTATACTCACTCACTTATAGCCTGCCTCAAAAGGCTGGAAATGAATTGCATTCCCTTGGCTACAACATTTCCTCAATGAACAGTAAGATTAGAGAATATAGATTTGAGAATATGAACAGAAGCACATTTTAATGTCAATTGTCTGTTCAGGATGATTTTGTACATAAAAAAATACTGAAATTTGTGTTTGTGTGATATTGTATATACAGGGACACATAAATGCTTATGCTTCAGTCTAAAACAGTCTATTGCAGAAACAAAAGTCAATTCTTTATCTCTTGTAGTATAAATGCGATAAATTGCTTGGTTATAGCCCGTCAGTCAACTGCTTGGAAAAGCATAAGATCTTGTACCAATATATTTTGTTACAGAACTCTAACAATACATATACTTTGCCTGATGTCCCCTAACTGTTCTGCAACTTCAGTTCTCTCTTTCCTGTGTTACTATACCATCATTTATCCAAAGTTTCAACCTCTTCAATAAGCAGTATTTTAAGAACTTTTGTTAAACAAAGACTTTCTATACTCAAGTGCTTTTCTAAATTAATTCATACTGTCTTTCTTCCATAAGCAGTTGGAAAGCATGGTTTCATCACCAGTTTTCCATCATTTGAAATCTAATAAGTTATTGAATTCAGGCTAAACAAAGGTCAGACAATGACTCATTGCTTTTGATCTGGGAAGTGTTGCTTTTTGACATATTCTGTAATTGTTAACAGCTTTTTGACATAAGTGATCACAGTATGAAGAATTGATGGCCATGTTTCTAGTGGTTTAGGATTCATTTGTCAATAGTCCACAGAGTTTCAATGAATATATTATCCAATGTTTTTTTCTACTTAGTCCATAGTTCTGCAAAAAAAATGTTGCATTGCTTTATTTCATTGCATCTTTTATGTACTGTATAATCTCTCCTTATTTTCATTGCTCATTATGAGGTGGTAAGAAGAGGCTATAAATGAAAACTTAGAGCAGAGTACAGAGCTCCCAGTTCTAGGTAACTTTATTTTGAATCAGAGCAGATCTTAATCTGCAGAAAATCTCCAAATGGCTCTGTAGATGGAAGTGTGGGGAAACGTAACATAACAGCAGGGTTAAACTCCTTCTTAGTAGTTCTCCTCAAAAAAGGAAAGCAGACTAAGGCAAGTTTAATCCTCCACTTTCACAACCTCTCCCCAAAATTAAAACTTGAGAGGTATTCCACAAAGTTACAGAACGGATTCTGTACTTGTTGCCTTTTATTCTGTAGCTTCAGCTCAAGTCAATTTTTCTGTACGTACTGGAACAACAAATCACAAACTTGACCTACTTTCAGGTCCAGTATCACGCTTCTGCAAAGGTCTTGCAGCTTGGGTTCTTAGTAGAAATGAGTCAGTAGAATGATGTCTGGGTGCCCTGGAATTTAAGCTCATTTTATCTGCACTTACTCAATAGACCTGAAATGGAAGTAGTCAAATAAAAGGAAGATAACCCTGACTTTCAAGGTTTTACCTCAACATCGCTGCCAATTTCCCAGATAACAAGTGTGCTTTGAAAAACAGCAAATCAAAGACTACTTTCATGCCCACCTGTAGTCCTTGCAAGACCCTCAACATCAAACTTTCCATTATAAAATACCTACCACGGTAATAATATCACAGCAAAACACCAAGACACTGAACAGTTCTTGCATCTTAAGAACTGAACTTGGCAGATTATCACAGTGTCATATTAATTTGCTACATTTTCAAAGTTTAAAGGATTCTAATATGAACTGCTGCAGAAGAGCAACCCTTAAATTACAGGGAGGTTTACATCTGTAGAAGCAAGCTGTTCCTTCTGCCAATGTACAAGCTCCTTCAAGAGGGAAAGAAGTCTACTTTTAAAATGTGCTTAATCCTGATTATGAGGGATTATCTTTTAGAAAACTATCATCTGAGGCAAAAAAGGAAGAAGTATGAAGACAAATTTAAAAAAGAGCACATGTCTGTTACTACCTTAAGGCGGGGAAAAGGTTCCTTGGTTAAAATCATGAGTGTGCATGGATTATGAGCTTGCTAAACAAATGCAAGAAGCAAATTTTTTACTTCTACCATATGGAGAAAAATCTCTAGTATCAGTTTTTATGCTTTATTCAACAGGGCATTAGATTTCTGCAGGTTTTTTGCTTTAGTGCTTCAAAAATTCACTCTATTGCATCATTCTTTTAAATGTCATCATGCAAAGCTTAAGTGACAAAACACTCACTTTTTCCAGTGTGACCTCAACAGCTACTGTTCCAGATTTATAGCTGTCTAAATTGTTGAGTCATTAGATGTTACTGTGGAAGAATATTTAGTGCAAGAAGCCTCACAGTACCACGGGTTACCTTTTATTCATCCCTTTACATCCTGTTTTGCACAGCCTCTATTTTAATCATTAAAAAAAAAAA
>VYXH01005044.1:614465-632262 GCA_013397275.1 Burhinus bistriatus | reverse complement strand
AAAAAAACAAAAAAAAAAAAAAAAACACCAAAAAGGAAAAGCGGAGGCTTTCTGAGATTCCATGAACAATCCTGTGAAAGTAAAGGCATATTAAAACTCAGGAGGCTTACACTTAATTCCAAGTTCACTGGGGGAACTTATGTTGTGGTGATGACCGTCTGAGCCTTTGGGCTTTTTCTTCTTTCTTCATGACCGTACTCCTCACAAGCTTACCTTCGCATCCTTCTTTGCAGCCGTACTCTGCCAGCTTCTGCTCAAATGTTCATCTACTGTTATTCCCTTGCTGTTCTTCCCTGACTGGTGCCTGACCACTGCCCTTTACCACCCATTCTCATCCTTCCTCTTTCCTGAACAACTATCATTTTTTCCTGTCTTTATATTTTCCCCTCACACACCTGAGTCCTGCTCAATTGAGTCAGCCTGCTCTCCTTTCACTTTCTGTGACTAATGTTGACCCTTTGACATGTCCTGGGAAACAAGAGACTTCAGGGAACCAGAAAAAATTCCTAGGTGTTCTGGATTTTTAGAGCTTTTAAAGAAATTTTCTATATTCCATACCTGATTTTTTTTAGAAAACGAACACACAAAACCCCACAGGTTATATATATATATAGGCTACATAATTTTTTAAACTAAGCAGAAAGAAAAGAATACTGACACACTTATGTTTTAAGGCTTTAAGAAACTAACTGCTTGACAACTGTACTTTAAAAAATTTAGAGGTTAGGTTGTGAGAAAATGAAGATCTCATTGCACTTGAAGGTAGTAACATCGGCAGAAACCTAATTCAATGCCAATGGAGCACTGCTTCAGGGAAAATTCTTTATTATCTAATTGCTAATATAAAGCTGCATTATTACAAATATAAGTATATATACTTAATTTGTCCCGTGGATTCCAGACAGAGCAGATCTAATCTTTAGCTTGAGGGTTTTTCACAGTCCTTGGCTACAAATATATATTTATTTTTTTTCTGTGGTCAATTCTAACTAAGAAGATGAAAAATTCATTCCCTCTACCATCTCCTGTCCATTCCTATTCCCATTTTGTCTCACATACACTCAAAGCCCTAATTTATAAAGTCTTAACTTACAAAGCTTTCTCGAAAGAAAAAATCATATACATATAGATGTCAAATATATATAGATATAGACCCATAACAACAGGAAAGAGCCTACTTAATCTTGACATCCCTACATTGATGCACACATTTCGTGAGGAGGATGTGTTTATAAACCCTGCTCGATAGAAGAGCTAGGGCAACAGATGACCCTGTATGCAAATAAAATCTCTACTTATCATGTGCTACTGAAACCACCATCACCCACAAACTTTGACCAAACTGGGATAAAACTTTTACAAAAACAGCAAATTGTACACATAGCACAAGAACAATCTGCTTTCCAAAAACTATCAACTGCTGTTCTAAGCCAGTTTCTTTTTCCTCAGACGCTTACTAAAATACTTTTTTTCCCCATCTGAGAGTCCAGGCCTGTTTCAGCTAAACCTACATAAAAAAAAAAAAATACCCAGCAACAACAACAACAACAACAAAATGAACAAAAGATCCAGGTTCTTTTTAATGGTGCCCAGTGACAGGAGCAGAGGCAGGAGGCACAAACTGAAACACAGAACACTCCATTTAAACATCCAGAAACACTTTTTTTTACTGTGAGGGAAACTAAACACTGGCACAGGTTGCCCAGAGAGGTTGTGGAATCTCTGTCCTTGGAAATATCCAAAAGCTGCCTGGACACAGTCCTGGGCAATGGGCAGCCTGATCTAGGTGACCCTGCCTGAGCAGGGGGGCTGTACCAGACAACCTCTACAGGTCCCTTCCAACCTCATCTATTCTGTGACTGATACTCTCCACAACACTATAAAAAATATTTCTGACTCATTTTGACAGTAAAAATGCAAAAGTTTGTTCTCATTATAATTTCAGTTATAATCAAAATACTTTTCTTCAAGGCATTATCCAAAAGGATTGTGCAACTTTAAGATGAGTACGGATTTTCTTCCTCCCATCCCAAGCTGCGAGCCAAAACAGCCTATAGCAATAAAAATAATTTTTTGGGGAAAAAAATCATTCCAAAGTACATATATCAGTATTGAAAACTTAAATCCTTAGCACTATTGTATGTTCTGACTAAAGACTAGATCCAAATCCTTTAGTAAAGGATTTTGCAAAGAGTAAACTAATTTTATAAGCAGCTAATTTGCCAAGACACAAAACTAAACAAAGACCAGAAAGAAATACCAACAAACCACAACACTTGAATATAATAAAGAGCATATATTAGTCTCGAATTTGTGATACTACAGACCTACCAGTATGTCCTTTCTATCACTGGCTTTATACTTGTTTCAGAGCTGTTCTACTCGGTATATTTTCTTCTACAGCTATACTGTGTACATGTACCCATGAATTAGGTACAGAGATTAAGGATCAATTTTGTAGGCTACTAATCCTTAAAATTTTTGTTTCATAACCCTTGTGAAGGGATACAAAGAATTACTTACATAGGAAAATTAACACTAAAGTATATAGAAAAGACAGAAAAAGTAAAAGAAAACCAACGCTGTCTGTCCAGCTGTTCTAAAACACAATACTTATGAAAATAATTCGGAGTTCTAAAGATAAAAATCACACTGAAATTAAATATAGTTACGTTAGATAAACAACTATCACTAGTACAAACACAGAGAAAGGAAGTAGAATAGCATTCTGCCTCCCTCTACTGGACTAGATACATTGTATTAATAACACTGTAATTGTAAACCATTTTCCTTCACCAGATTCTTGGACAGATGGGGCAATTTCTTTTAATAATTTTTTTTTCTTCTCCCTAAAAGAACACCTAAAAAAAACTTTAAATGATAATGTAACTCCTGGAAACCTTTTTTCTGAAAGAAATCCTAAAACTGAAGCAAAGTCAAACAATAAAAACAGATTTTATGCAACTGTTCAAAGCTTACAGTGAAATTTTCTTATGAACTGTTTCTAGAAATAGGTAACACGTCACTAGCTGCTGTTTGTATTATTTTCCCTGTCAAACTTGTGCATTTTTTGCCCCTTGTATCTGCTAGATAAGCTGTTTCAGAGACGAAAACTGAAAAAATTACTAGAAGATAGAAGTCACCAGCTCTTAAGGAGCAAAATTAGAGGACTGTTGCATAACTGACAATTTAAAATATACATTTCAGTACACAAAAAGACTTTCAAAAAGTCGAAAACAACAACAAGAGGAAAAAATCCATTATCTTACATTGTAAACTCATCCTCATCAGCAACCTAGATCATAGCTTTTCTTCTTCCTCTCTCAGGAATGAAATAATCATTTTCCCTTGTGAGTGTGTATTTTCCAACACAAATCCAATCTGACTGCAGCTTCTTTGAGGACATTTTCTCGAGGAGAAATCTGTATCCCTAAGCCACTGAAAAGACAGCATTGCCTTCTATAACTTTCAGTTACTGTATGTTGGTAATTTAAATAAATGCTGATAGTGAAACTGCTCAGGGACAAACTGGCAATGGAGAGCCAAATTATCATCTCAGGAGATAAAAATCTTAACGGAGGAGTCCTATGATGCTTAGTCAAATTTAGCTCTACACTTAAATCCAGATCCACTTGTTTGAGCGTACTTCAAGACTACAGGATGATTAGCACAGATGGAGACACACCACAGACAAAAGAGTCTGGTCCTTAGAAATTATTGAAACTATAGAGGTTTTAGCTTTGGAATCAGTGTCAAGTAAGCTTTAACTTTCAAAAACAGAGAACTTGTTTCCATTGAGTTCCTAATAGTTAAACAAGGAAATCACACAGCTGAACACATTCTTCCGAAGTATATTGTGGTGTCTCACAAGTTCTTTTCTCTCCTGATTTGCTTTATTGAGTTTCATTTCATAACTAAAGAAGAAATGAAGAAGCTGGTTCAAAATAAATACATAATTTAACCAATATACCAGTCAGAGAAAAGACTGTTATTCCAGCCAGCAGGGAAACAGAGAACACATTGCTGTGAAGCAGAAGGATTTTTTAAACAAAATACAAAGCTTGAAAATCATTATTACAAATGACCTGCTCATTAGCAGCATGTGCAAGACAATGAAGATGCCCAGTTAGCCAACCCAGACTTGAGTAGTGATATGTGCAAATACACTACTGAAAAAATGCATATGGTTACCAAATAAATATAAAAATTAACTCAAGAAATTTGAAAGTTATTTCGGTCCATCCACTGACACGCATTGGCATTATTATTATACTCTTCAGGAAGGGGAGAAAAAAGAAAGTGAGACCAAGAAGTAAATTTTGAGACCTTACTCTACTTCTTCCCAGCTTCTTAACATGGTTTCCTATACACAAACACACAACTATTTGTTTCAAAAGCAGTTTAGCAATGGGAGATGGTATTTTAAAGTAAATCAGTAATAAATGGCCTAAAAAAATTAAAAATCTTGTATCCCAGTCTTGAAGATTGTCAATGTGTGGATATAATCACACTAGGGAAATCATTTCACTGCCTTGGTCCATACACACGGCTTGCTAACATGGCTTTAACATGTTTGGGGTGTCTGATAAATACATATAGCAAAAAGGTCAAAAAGAACTGTGTCCTGAGCAGTACCTGTAACAGTTCAGAGAACGGAAAATATACAACACCACAGGCTTACATTATTATTAGAAGTTCTTTCATTATTCAGGTATTGATTTATGTTGGCAGGGGGAAGAGGAAAAAGGGAAGATGGGAAGAAAAAGAAGGGAGAGAACTGCCAAGGAGGACACAAAAATGATACAGTATTGAGATTTCTCACCTTCACTTTTTAGAATTCTTCACTGCTGCTTATCCTGGTTTCCTGCAGATAAGAACAAAACATTTTAAAAGTTTCCTGGGGAAAAATAATAGAGCATGTGTGTGTATTTATATACACATAGATACATGAAGAGAAAGGGAATATGTCTAGCTTTTTCACTAGACCTAATTACTGCTAATAATGTATGAATTTAAAACAGCTGAACTCCAGTTACACTCTATTATTCATAAGAGTTTGGGAAAAATACTGCATTTTCACGAAAGCATTTACAATCGACAATGCTTCCTATATGCTCAATGGAAGTGAATGAAGATGGCAGAAAAACAGAACACTGTGTTGTAAATCATCAATTTTTTTCCAAACAGAAATAGTTAAATCAGACCCAATAAGATCTTTCATCACGTGACTGAATTCCTCTCTGTGGACATATATCCATTTCTAACAAGCTTTTACACAGAATATAAAGCTGCTTTCTGAACTGATAGTGTGCAAATGTGCTGCATAGGATTCAAAGCTTATGAACTCAAAGGAACAGCGAGTCTGATTTTCAGAAACACCATAGCAATGAGCACTATCTCTACTACATTTTTAACAGCAACTGAGTAACTCTTCCATACTTTTGAAAAATCTGAGTACTCAATGAGAATAAAATCTTCTTTTTCCTTCTCCAAGGTCATGTCCCCTACAAATACATTTGAAATTAAGTGCATTGCTTTTTAATCAGCACATCCCTTCCAATTAATTTTCTTTTTTTTAAAAAAAAAAAAAAAAGATTTGAACCTCTTATTCTCTGTCTTCCACTGTTTCCCATCAAAACTTTTATCCGCTAGAGGCTCCAAGCAGTATTCCCTGAATAAATTATAATTCTTAACTTACAAAGAAGGCATGTCTCTAAAATGGGGTCAACAGGGAGAAGTTTCAGACAGGGCTAGCCTGGTTGCTATTGTGGGAGTTCATGATTTATTAAATTTGCCTAAGTTATTTCAGTTTGAAGAGAGAAATTGCAATTAACTTGTTCAACATGAGACCGAGTTCATGATGCAGGACATAGCTTTACTAAAAAAAAACAACCCTAGAACAATATCACAATATTTGGAAGGTTTGTTTTTTCCAAGTGAAGTCATTTTAATAAAAAATAATATCCAGTGCAACTCATTGTTGATGGGTTTCTTGACTTTTCTTATACACAAATATGGATAATTCCAAACTGCAGCAGGCATATCTTTCCAAACTTGAATTAAAACTAAAGTGGTCCACTTTTCCAAAGGGACCTATTGTGTCAGCTTGCAATCTTGTTTCAAGGTGAAGTCAGACATCTGTCAGAAATAAGCAATGTAAAAAAGGAGCTGTATCATAATGACATCTCCATAACAACCCTCAGGAATTGAGAGCACATTGTCCCTATGTCACCAGCAGAGCCATACATGAACAGATACGACATTTCTGTAGCTCAGAAGTCATTAAGGATATTAATTGTCCAGAAAATGTCTGATAGGGTTAAACATGTATAGACTACTGTGTAATTATGAAGTGCAGCCTGGCAGATGTGGATTATGTCTAACGGGAAATTCTGCAAGTCTTTTGAGTCTTTTCTGTCATCTGCCTCTGTACAGTGCAAGTCACAGAGGAAGAGAGGAAATGGCCCACAGATTTAAATAAGTAACAGAAACACATGACAGCAAATAAAGTTACATTATTCATATTGAAATTTGGCCAGTTACCAGGCTACAATATTCTTCAAAAAAAAAGCATATGTATTCTAACGAATATGGCCTATTAACACAATTTCCATGTGGGTTTAATTCATGCACAAGCATACACTAACTTCTCTAGCTCCACAGCTTCCCTAAAACAACACATCGACTCCCTGTCTGGACAGAGTGCTCACACCACCTTAAGGCAGGAGACCTTTACTTTACTGGCAGTCTACCAAGCTAACTACTGCTATTTATTCCAGAAAAGTTTCATCTGGGTAATAGTATCACATGGAAAGTTATTTTGCACTAGTTTTTTGATTTGGGTTTTTTTTTGTTGTTGTTGTTTCTTTTCTTTGTGAAAAAACTGGGATTAAAAAGCAAGAATTGAGGATGTGGAGTTAACCATTATAAAAGTAATTGCATCAAGAAAGCATTATAGATTTCTGGTCTATTTTTACTTTCCAGGTTTTCCTACCAGAGTCCTAGAATTATGCAACTCTTGGAAACTCTTCCTGCCACAGAAATATTTCTGAGTGTCACCTCCTTGCCTCACATTTTGATCAAATGCATTGTACCCATTTAGTAAGTAGAAGACCCTGAATCAAAGCTAACTGTTATATGATAATAGGAGGAAAAAAACCAACAACAAAAAAAAACCAACACACAGAAGATAGCAGCCTTGCATCTGGGGAGAAGCTCAGAACACTTTACTGACAATAAAAAGGAAATCATTTCATCATCTCTCTCTACTCATAAAAGGGTGAAATTGTCACAGTCCATCTTCATCAAATGACTATTTTTCTTCTCACTCTCTTTTACTCATAGTTTTGGTGGTGACATTCACATCAGTTCTAGGCACTGAGGAGAAAAAAAAAAACCAACACATCATCTCTTTCATAAACAACAGCAATCTACTCTCTGTGGAGTGACACTTGTCCATGAAAGACCCATTCCTAATCGTTTCATTCCCTGTTAGACATAGCGTGGAAAAAAACCTCTGGCAGCAGCTAAAGCCTGACATTTACAGACAGATCCGCCCTGCTCTATGAAAGCCATCTAGACCTAAGAATATTGCTGTCCAGGCCTTGCAACCTCTTTAGTTTCCTGATACGATTTATTGGTATGTGGCAAAGTAGAAATGGCTGCCAGCAAGCCAGAACTGGATGCAAACAACATCTCAAGACCTAATGAGAGTGTCCTTGTAGACCCAGGAGAGGGAGTGACTGAACTTTTTTTGGTAATCAATACAGCTACAGAAAACAGAGAGAGCACCCAAAGCTACGCGTTGCATGGTGGGTCTGAGCAGAACCATGTCAATGGTTCTGTAGAGGATATTACCTAGATATCCAACGTCAACACCCTTAGAATTTGAGAGGTTAAGGTACGCCTTTCTACCAGGTATTCTGGGAGCTGAATTTAACACTTCCTCTTAATTTCTTGAAACATCTTTATGGGAAATTTTTTGAATCTCAAGCATGCCTGCAGCAATAAAACACTTCTTTCCTCCTTTACTGTACCTCTTACTTCTTTCTTGCACTTCTTGGAAGCCCTTGTGTAAGTGCTTAAAAAGAAACACCGCTGTCCACTGTATATTCAGTAGTGGTTACCATGGAAGTCTTATCCCAGCTTAACTATTATTCTGACCACTGGATCCTTTTGCTTCCCAAATACAAATATTCTGTTCTTTCACTCTTTCACCCCCATACTTTTTCAGTAATAAAAGCAAAATTCCATCAAACATACCAAGTTCATTTCACATACTGTTCATTTTACACTAAACTTATACTAAGCTTGTAAGACTGCTTCCAACTGTAGAGGACAAGTGGATATACATGTTTTGGTGGACTACTGAAGTCTTCAGAGGGCCCCAGCTAAAACTACAGCTACTTGGGTGCTCTATATAAATATTATACCTGCACAGAAACACATTTTGTATGTTCAAACATTTTGTAGTAGGCTGGTGATCAGAAACCAGGCATCTAAGGCTCATTCAATTTTTTAGAATTTGAAATTCCAAATCAGGAGGAAAATCCAAGAATGTGGAACATTTTAATAGAGCTGGATTTGCACAATGCTTCAGTCTGGAAACAGGAAATATTCTGCTGCCAGAACATTTGTATTTCTAAATGAAAAATCCCTCCCTAGACAGCTGGAGACACCTCATCATCTCTTATATGTCTTTTTTTGTTTTGCTTCACTGGTTTGAAGAATAGTCGTGTCCTGGAAGTGCAAGGACTTTACGAACAGGTCTAGATTACCCTGACACACAGAAGCCAGAAAGTCAAACACTATGGTGTCTACAACTAAGCCATTCAAGTTCTATTTTGTATCTAATATCCACAGTGATTTGCCAAGGTCACACAGAAAGTATGCAGAGCTGGGAATAGGATTCTGCCTGTCTTTTTTAAACCAAAAGGAAGCAGTACTCTTTCCCATACAATACCTAACTAATTTACAAAACACATATCCACAGGACATGGGATGCAAAAAATATAAAAGAGATCTGAAAAATCCACACATTCATGGATACAAGTCTGTAGGAGGTTATTATGCACCACAGTTGGCCTTCCACCATCAACTTGGGAAATTCCTAATCCACTAACTGCCAGAAAGAGGAAGGACAGGCTAACAGTAGGATCATTCCAAAAATACCATTTTTCTTCACAATTTCCCTAAGCATCTACTACTTGTCACTGTCCTACAAAGACACACATGAAAAGCTTATTTGTACTGTATGGTTACCAGCTTCACAGTCAAGAGGAAGATAATGACTACACAGTGATGAGGGAAATCAAAGTCAGACAGATCTTATAAGCATGACCATAATACTACATAAACGTAATAACAATCTACATGAAGCTCTGCAAGTTTGAGCACTGTACAAAGTTAAAAGAAACTGATTTTCTTAAATGTAAACAGTTCTGTCTTGCAATGGCCTGTTCTATTATTCCTCACCTCAGCAGCAGTAACACAGGAGCCAGTATAAGAAATAAGCATCCTCATGCCAGTATGCAAGACTGCCAGAGCCAACATTTGCGCGACAAGAGCATATGGTCCTGTTCCTATGAACCCCTTGAAATCTGGGCTCCCTGCAGCAGAAGCGTGAGAAGCACAGCTACATGACTCATTGAAGAGTCTGATGTCTGTATATTCTTTGGCCAGTGAACAGAGCCACCAAACATTTATCAATGTCACAGCCTGTGTTTTGTGTAAGAGGAAGAAAGCAAATGAATAGACTATGAAGGTTGGCTCTGAACTTTCCAGCTGAATACAGGCAGTAGAAACTAGTTGTATGAAGCAGAGAAGATAAACCCTCGGCTGCACAGCAGAGATTAGAAGACAGTAATAAGGTAAAAAATAAAAAAGAGGGGGTGTCGCTGGTGCCCAATTCATTATTTACTTGAACTTCCAGACTAAATCCTTGCTAAAAGTGCTGGCAAGCTCAAAAAATAAGATTTCCCTTTCATACTGTTATCAAATACAGCGAATTTAAATAAAGTGTATTTTCCCTATATGTTCATTTTTTAAGATACTCAGGATTACTTGATATGTGAAAATACTTTGGGTTGTCTTTTTCACCCCTAAAGTGAAAGAGAAGAAACACGTTTCCTTTAAAAACATAATAACTTTCAGAAAAATAATGAATTGTCTCTAGCACAGCCTGTTTTTCCTGTTAATGTCATTGAGGCATTAAGCTTTTCTGTTAAAAGAAGACAACATTATTAGGATGAAAACATTTTCTAATAACATGCTTTTTGCTACTGCTGTCTTCAAAAACATTTCACCATTTTAATAAAGTAAACTTTTCTTTGAAAAGCAAGTTTTCCCCTTATTAAACTAATCCTGTGTATTTGACATAAAATGTTATTTTAATAAGCAGAAATGTTATGGTGGCCTCTCAATAAAAGTAAGAAAGACCTATTAGTCCTGAGAAAACTTTAGCCTGCAAATTAAGAAAAGATAGGATATCATTTTATGGGCAGAGCTTTCAGCAACAAGTATTTTCAGGTTACATTTTTTCTTTTTAAAATGTGATGTTATTTAGAGAGAGATCTGCAACAGAGAACTCATTTGCTTTGCAGAGTAAAAGTCCTCCTGGAGAGAAAAGAGTGGGATTTTTTAAATATTAATCTCTGTATTAATATGTATTTCTACATGGTTCAGAAATGAAATTTGAACAGCAATGCTGTGACACTCCACTGACGAATGTTACACAGGAAGAGGAGCACAAATGCAGACAAATACAATCCTTTTGTGTTGCAAAAGCTGATTTTGAAAACTTGCAAATATCTAAGCGCAAGCATCAACTTATGGCAAGCATTGCTTATGTTTGAAAGTGCTATTCAAAGACAGGAATAAAACATTCACCTTCAAAAAGGCAGAATCACCTGTTCAGTTAAGCACCGCTATGAAATGCTAGTTGTATAACTAAGACTACCTCATACTTATCTAGAGGACGTGAGAAAGACTGGCACGCTGGGAAGCAATGGACACATGAAGAGCTTGCTTTGATATAAACAGTTGTGCTGGGGTTGCTCCTTTCACCAGCATACAAGAGAGGTGTTGGCCCCAACATCAGAGAAACTTCCAAAGAAAGTCTGAGTCAATCAAGTTAATTACATTCTTCCTACCTTCACTTACCAAGCTAGTTTTAGGTCCTTTATTCTATTCACTTACTGTCCAGAACTGCCTCCCAGCATAGCTATGTGGTGCTAAGCCACTGACGACCCAAGTGTATGGTCTGCACAGTGCTGTAAAAACTAATTAGTAAAGTGCTGAGCTTTCAAGGAAGGAACTCCAGGATTCTACATTTATTGCTTATTTAATCTTTGTATTTGTTCGCAGAAAGTGGCACTAATAAGCAAAAAGCATAGTATCGCTAGTAAAAGCACACACAGATGTTTGCTTTCCTCAATTAATGCAAACATTTTAATTGTACATATGTGCATGACATTTAATATTGTTCTTTGTTCACCATGTTTAGCAGGATTCAGAGTATGACCGTTATCCTTGGAAGAACATGATCCAATTACAGAATTACCAAAAGTATTTGTCAGTAAATATTGCTTAAATAGTACTAGCATAAAAAAGGTCTTTGTTTAGGTGGGGAGTTAAAAAAGCAAGACTCAAAAAGCAACTAGATTTAATCTTTAAAAGCACTGGAACTGAAGAACAAACACTTGATGTTTGGCTTTTCCCACTCTACTATTCTTGCTATGACATTGATGAGACCAAAGATTATTTTATCAAGATACATTGTTCTGGTAAACCCTCAATCTATTTCATCCTCACAAAACAGAGAAATGAAATTTTGAGTAAATAAAAAGTGATTGATCAGAAACAAGATGATTGCAGACCATATTCAGGTCTGCTCACTGAAAATGAAGCAATATCTGCTTCCAGTACTCCATAACTTGGCCTGATGTGATCAACACAATTAAATGTAAGTTTTGCTTGTATAAGTCACTGCATAATTTCTGCAAGATGAAATCCTATTTAATTCTTCTTGGTATATTTTATACTTTGATTATATAAAAACATTCTACAGCATTAGGAATTATAAAAAATAATATTACTTGCCCATTTATTTTTGTCCATATAACATTTGTAATCAGAAACTGATTACCATGCTTCTTTTTTACTCTGAAATGTTTCCTAGTATCTGTTTCACATCACAAACTAAAAATACATAGATAATATTTCTACAAATTGTGCATAAAGAACAAGCTAAGATTCATAAATCCTAAAAATATTGTATTTTTTGTTTAAAAATAAGAAAAAAATATTAACAGGGTCAACCATTCATACACTAAAGAAAGCCAGTATTTGCAACACCCAATAGCACTATAATTTCAAAAAGTTTAACAGTTGGAACTAGCAATCATCTTCCAGAAAATGTGCACAAAACAAGTTTGTATACTTTAACAGCAATTCTAACGTTTCAGGAATACACAAATACTGTTTTTATCTACAAAATAGTTAAATTACAAAGATAAACAACAGGACAGATGGCAATATGTAGGAATATTTCCAGCATGATGTAGTAGTATTTGGTTCTTTTTATTTCAGCAGTATCAAGGCAGAACAGGGTAAACAGCAAATACAGTATATTCACAACTTTTCACTGCAACCAAAACATGATTAGGTTCATGTCTTCTAACAGCTCAAAGCTTACAATGCACCAAACTGAAATCAGTACCCACATTAGAAAGCTTGTAATATATAGAATCATAGAATCAACTAGGTTGGAAAGGACCTTTAAGATCATCGAGTACAACCATCAACCTAACACTGCCAAAACCACCACTAAACCACGTCTCTCAGCACCACGTCTACCCGGCTTTTAAATACCTCCAGAGATGGTGATTCCACCAGGGCCTGTTCCAATGTTTGATGACCCTTTCTGTGAAGAAATTTTTCCTAATATCCATTCTAAACCTCCCCTGGTGCAACTTGTGGCCATTTCCTATTGTCCTGTCGCTTGTTACTTGGGAGNTCAATCCCCTCGTCCAGGTCATTGATAAAGATATTATACAGCACTGGCCCCAGTACTGAGCCCTGGGGAACACCTCTTGTGCCCGGCCGCCAAGTGGATTTAACTCCATTCACCACCACTCTTTGAGCCTGTCCTTCCAGCCAGTTTTTTACACAGAGAAGAGTACACCCATCCAGGCTATGAGCATCCAGTTTCTCCAGGAGAATGCTGTGGGAAACAGTGTCAAATATGTACTACCAAGCTTTTCCTAAATATCTATTGATGGGAAACCTTGAAGGTAAGGAGCAAGAATGAAGAAATCCTCCTCAAAATTTGTGGACAAAGGTATAACAGCAGACCAGAAAGAGATAGTTGGCCTGAGTGGCAAGAAATGGTGAAAGTGTCTGAATTCTGGTATCGAGAACAGATGGAGCCTGCAGCCATCCACAAAATGCAGAACAGAATCCTACTCAAAGATGGTAAACAAAAGCTTCCAACTCTCATCATGGACCATTGGCCAGTGAAAAGAAATTAAGAAGGTCAAAAAGTTAAGGAGTTTGTAATATTTGGGAAGGAAAAGTTTTTCTGGCACCAACTGAAGGAATTATAAACTCTAGGAAGCAAAAAAGTGTTTTTCTATTCCCTTTGAATGTTGTCTCTAGTATGTTGTTTTACAATTGTTTCTATTTTCTTCCAAATACAAACACTGAAATATTAATAAATAACAAAACTGTAGTAGACTGTTTGAAGAAATGAAGAGGAAAGAGAAAAAAGAAAAATATCAGCAAGCAAATCAGGCTAGGCTATTAAAAAAAAAGCATGCTAACAAACCAATCAAAACCCACAGCTCTCTTTCCAAGATCTTTTCTGGTTTTTTTACGATGCTGACAGAAACATGTCTCACGCTAGGAATCTTTGGTTCAAATGAATTATTATATGCTAGAAAGATAGGCCAAGCTGTCTATCTTGATGGGTTTTGATCCCTACTGAATCAGGTAAGTTCCCCTACTAAATTCAAAGATTTTCAAATGCTGCTGTAAATTAGAGATGTACTTCAATGCATCCAACAGTAAGAGAATAATTTTTTTTGCTGCATCTTCTTTCTGCAGAAATAACACATTTTCTGTCAGAAAGAGAGTTTTGCTGTAATCATGGAAGATGTTACTTGGGTGGTTATTATCTGACCTTCCTGTTACATAGGAAATAAAACGACATTGCTTTTTCCTTTTTCAGAGAAATATGGTAGTCGTTATAAAGACTTTTCCAGCAATGCTAATATGAATAACGTCAAAGGTACTAAAAATCTAAATTAAATAAATAAATAAACAGAACTTTATTTACTGTATTGGTGTCACTATGAACCATGGCACTGTGATTTATATAATTACAAAACAATACCAATTTGAGAAAATATTCCAAAATTAAAGTCTTACAAGTAGATGAGTAAGTAATGTATGCTAGAGTTTTTCAACTCACTATCATTTACTTTTAGTTAAAGGATATTTGCTTGCTGCAAGCATGAATGAGGTATTAGCAATATTTCCAGTCACAGCTCCAAAAAACAATGGTCTTTGATTCATTATTTTGACTTATCTGGAAGAACACATGGGTCCTTTATTAAGAAAAAAGTTGGTCTTATTGAGGGAAGACAGCAGGTATCCATTGAAAGAATAAGGCTTAAGGCTTGAAGGAGGACTTTGAGTAGAGAAGCCTGTGAGAGAAGACCTGTTCCTCTAAGGTATCAGAGCTCTTGCGGTTATTCTTCACTTCTGTTCTTGATGCATAACGAGCCAAAGACCCTATTTATACCCATCACAGAGAAGAAAAAAAAAAAAACTTACTTGAATTTTTCCCTTCCCCTTGTATGTCAGAGGTGGTGCATCAGTTTATTTATAGAATCATAGAATCATTTAGGTTGGAAAAGACCTTTAAGATCATCTAGTCCAACCATTGACCCTAATCTACCAGGTCTGCCCCTAAACCATGTCTCTAAGCACCACATCTACATGACTTTTAAACACATCAAGGGATGGTGACTCAACCACCTCCCTGGGCAGCCTGTTCCAATGTTTGATAACTCTTTCAGTGAAAACATTTTTCCTAATGTCCAGCCTAAACCTCCACTGGCACAACTTGAACCCCTTTGCTCTTCCCATTTATCAAGGTTTCAGACCAAGAGACAAGCACGTGATCCATAGAGAACACTATTCACCCAAGCTATTCAGCTAGTGCATTTACAGACATTTGCTAAGCACAATATTCATAATCATCGTCATCATAAATTCAGCTATCTACAAACACAAATGCTGTCTTTTAAGGCTATGCTAATTAATACAATGAATTGCTGTCTGAAAGGTCTTTAATTGCTTGACTGCTGCCAATGGTTACAAGAGAGTACTTGACTGGTCTTTCACCTTTCAAAACTAACGTTGTCATCTTGTATTTCAGAATCCTTACATAAATCTTATATTATTACTGCTGGAGACAGTAACATTTCAAAGCACTATCTTTTTTTGCAGGGATTTCACGGCAAGCTTTTTAGGTCTTTCTCAGTTTACATCATCTAGATAATTGAATTTGAATTGTGCAAAGCATTTGACACTGTCCCGCATGACATCCTGGTCTCTAAATTGGACAGACATGGATTTGACAGATGGACTACTCAGTGGATAAGGAGTTGGCTGGATGGTCGCAGTCAAAGAGTTGCGGTCAATGGCTTGATGTCCAAGCAGTGTGCAGCGAGACTGGTGTTCCTCAGGGGTCGGTATTGGGACTGGTGCTGTTTAAGATTTTTGTCAGTGACATGAACAGTAGGATTGAGTGCACCCACAGCAAGTCTGCTAACATCAAGCTGTGTAGTGTGGTCGGCACGCTGGAAGGAAGGGATGCCATCCAAAGAGACTTGGACACGCTTGAGAGGTGGGCCTGNGAAACTTAAGCCTTCGTTTTTATTTGAACCTTACCCAAACATAATTCTATTGTTTTCTGAGGAATATTGAATTTTGTCTACATTAAATAGTTATGGTAATGAAACTGTTCAGTCCTCCAACTGCAAATAAACTGAAGTTAGAATAAATCATAAGTTTTATACATTTCAGAAACAACTAAAGGGGGCNGTTGCCCAGAGAAGCTGTGGATGCCCCATCCCTGGAAGTGTTCAAGGCCAAGTTGTATGAGGCTTTGGGCAACCTGGTCTAGTGGAAGGTGTCCCTGCCCACAGCAGGGGGGTAGGAACTAGATGATCTTTAAGGTCCCTTTGAAATCTAACCATTCTATGATTTTATGAGTCTATGAATCTAGAGCTTTTCCCTTTTACAAATGTTTAAGCAAGTTTTGCCTTTCTCTTCCCTACCATTCATTCCTGATAATAATCATTATTCCTGATAATTCCATTCATTTAAAGATAAATATACAAATCCTTACAGTGAACTAACAAGCAATTCATTATGCAACATTCTAATAATCCAAATTTTCAAATGGTTTTCTTCAAGTACACAGCTTACTATTTGCTTCGTGAAGCTATATTGGACATTTAGAAGAGAATATTCTGCTTATCTATGTGATACTTTTGAATTCACATATCTTGAATAATTTTCTTTTGCTTTGGTAAAGCTTGGAGTTCTCAAAAAGCCTAAAACTCATCAACGGTGCTGCTAGTTCTCTTAAAGACTTATTTCAGATGATGAATCATGTCCATCCCATAAACACTGTCCAAAACCATCAAAGTAATAGATAGGTGTAACATAAACATATTTACTTTGATCAAAAACAGTCAATAAATCTTTAAATATTGTGGTGATTCATCTAACCAACGTCTTATGGATCCTTACATTCTTATGAAAAGCAGATTTAACAATTATAAGGGACAATTATAATGCTTCTGATATGTATCTGTATATTTCAAGGGATCTCTATATTTGAGATGAAACAATGCCCATGGTCAGACACCAAGTTTAGATCAATCAACAAGATTGTGGAATCCTGGTACTGATTTGGGGTATGTCTGAAAGGGAACAACACCCTGCAATATCTTTCTGTCTTCACAACTACAGTAGCGTCACAAGGTAGAGTGCTGTCTGTGCTGCAGTAAACACACAGACTGTTACACAAAACAGCAGACCAAACATCTTAGACTTCCTTTGACCACACATTGGAAGCTAAACATTCCCATAGTAATTGCAAGAGTTACAAAGGTTAGAGTGGCTATGAACGCATAGCCTTTTAGCGGAGCATCCTATAAATACTGTCTAACTCACAGAAGGGATTTGAATGTGTGCCTTTACCCGAAGCAAATACCCTGAACACTGAAACCCCAAGCAAATTTCCTGACGAGTGGACTGTTAGAAATGAATGACTGTTAGAATGAAAAAGATCACCACTATCTTCTCCAAGTTTATCTTTTAAAGGGCATTAAGAGCATTCAAATATTCTAGAGGATCAGGGCTGAAAAAGTAAAGTACCAAATATTTCCAAGATCAGAAAAAAATTCCTTTTCTTTCCCTTTGGTGTTTCAGCACAAATTTAAAGATGGTTTCTCAATAACTGATTTGCCAGAGTCATCATCTGGTGTTAGTTTAGGCTGATTTAAATGGAATTACCACACAGCAGGCAAGAACAAGCCTAGTTATTCCCTTTTACTGCTCTTAGAGAATTCAGAGTCCAAGCTACATCTGATAAAACCATGAAACATTAAGAGCAGAGTGTGGTAAAGGGGCAGGACTCAGCAGAGAAGTACAGAATCTGAAGAAAATAGAGTGTGTTTCAATACCCACACATTCTAATCCCCAGAGACAAAGAAAAGGG